>RCUC01135228.1:0-49755 GCA_003697995.1 Taxidea taxus jeffersonii
ACTGCCTCTCTGAACGTGGTTATCTTGTTATTGCTATTGAACCGCTGAGGAACCTAGGCCTGGAGAGAGGGCTAATAAATTGCCCAATGTTACCAAACTACTAGGTGGAAGAGATTGGACTTAAAACCTGTCTGACTCTTTAACTTTATTATACAGAAATACAAATACTCAACAAAATCTCAATTAACTTGAATTCTTAATGAATAGGATATTATTAATAATTGATTCTTGATTAGGTTAAGCAATATGGCCACATTTTTTATGTTAATACGAGTTAGGAATTCCACTTAAAGAAATCAGTCCACTTCATAATACATTTCTCAGATAATACTAAGTAGAAAGTGGTAGCTGGAGGTTGTAAACGTTTTAAAAATTACAAAAATTTCAGAAAAATATTATTAGAAACATAGACTAGACTGCTTGCCATGTGATCATTAATTCGTTTATTCATTCATTCTGTAGGCATTTGTTCATTACATGCTCTGCATGGAATGAAAACTGGTTATTGGATATTTACTAAGTGTCCTATAATTTATTAGGTGGCTTCAGAAATGCCATCACACTTAATATTCAAAACAGCCCCCTGTAGAATATATTTTTGCCATTTTCACAGGAAACTATGGCTTTGCTGGGCATTAATAATTTATGCATTGCCAGGAGGCTGATAGCTGTGAAATGGCAGATGGACCTTGAACCCAGCACTAAATGACTCTAAGAACAAGGCTATAGTGTTGTGTGGTGCTGGTCCTGGCACTGGGCGTGGGGGGCGGTAGCACTCTCACGGAGGAGTAAGACAGAGTTTGGGGTCACAAAGAGCTTTACAATTTAGTAGATGAGATAAGAAAACAACAAATAGAAATCTAATAGTAAAAAGATGGTGATTCCTATCATAATTGACATGTAATATTTAGGTCTTCAGAGGAGGGAGAGATCACTTCCAGTTGGGCTAATTAAAGAAAATTTCTGGGAAAAAAATGGCTAAGTAAAGATATAAAGGATACCATTTAAACTATAAGTCATAACCATGTGTTCATATAACAGCCACTGCTGTGTCACTTCTGTGTTTGGGATGGAAGTGGTTGTTCTCTCCTCTGAGCCTCCTATGCACTTATCTGGACTTTTTTTTAAAGGTACCTGTCACTTTCTATCTTGTGAAATCACAATTACATATGCAGATGCTATTTTATGGCCTCCTTCAAGGCAGAGACTTATTCCTCAGGTGAATCTGCACAGTGTCTGGCAGGATGTCTGTGACTTAGCAGGTGCTTTTCAAAGCCCCCTCTCCCTTGGTGTCAGCGACATCATGCCATCTTGGCTGTCTTCCCATCTGTTTGGACTCTTTTCAGGCTCCTTAAGTGAGAAGGTGATGCCCTCAGTGCTCAGTCTCCTGGCATTTACCTCTCACCCACAACATGTTGACTTAATGCAATCCCACGACTTCAGTGATAGCCCACATGTGAATGTCTCCCAAATCAATAGGTATCTCTTCCAAGCTCTAGATTGGTTTGTAGAACTGCTTGGTGTGTATCTCCATTTGTGCATCTCTCAGGCACTCCGATATCAACATGTCTCAAACTGAACTCTTCTCTTCCTCCAGACTTCTGATTCCTTCTACATGGTCCACCTTGGTGAATGTCACAGCAAGACCATCTGGGCATCCAGGTCACTTAACACCTCCCTCTTCTTCTCTTCCTGCTTATTTACATCGGCTTGGTCCCGAAGTTCCTTCATGGTTGAGGAGATACTTCTTTAATCTCTTGTTCCCCTAAATCTCCATGGCCATTATCTGAGTTCAAACACTGTCATGTCTCATCTAGATTACAGAAGAATTTGCCTGATACAAGGCTTGATATCTTGTGATCCATTTTCCCTAACTGCTGCCTAGAATGATTTTTTAAATGCAAATCTGAAAATGCCCTCTTCTTCAATATCTGGATTTTTTTTTAAAGATTTTATTTACTTGACAGAAAGAGAGCCCAAGTTGGGGAGTGGCAGGCAGAGGGAGAGGCAGAAGCAGGCTCCTTGCTGAGCAAGGAGCCTGAGGTGGGGCTCAGTCCCAGTACCCTGGAATCATGACCTGAGCCCAAGGCAGATGCTTAACTGACTGAGTATGTAGATCCTAATCACAGCATTTCTATTTCATGGAAATGCCATCACAATATTAAATAATCCACAGCTTGTGGGGGTTGCAAGTCTATGTACCTAATAAGATAAAATAAATGACAAAGAAAGTAATGACCATTGGATTCAGGTTAGTGCATATATGACTTTTTGGTGCCAATATCTTGACTTTTGGTGCCTTTAGGATAAAGAATTGAATCCCTTAGCATGGCAAATAGGGACAAACTTTCTTCACTTTATCCATTGCTTGACTCTGCTTCATACCAAAGGCCTCTTAGTATGGATCTGTGCTTCTCTGCTCCTTGGTGCCTAGTTCTTCATTCTTCCTGGAATATTGACTTTTCTTCTCTCTTTGGCTAACATAGTCTTCACAAAGAAGCTTTATAACCACATTCTTCAAGAAGCCTTCATGATATATCCTACAGTCTTGATTAGTTGTCCCTACTATTTGCTGGGATAGCACTCTAGACTTACCTCTGTTTTATTTCTTAACACTCTGGAGCCTACATTTTTATTTCACTATTCTCTTTCCCTCACTGTCTATGAGTATTTTGAGAGAAGGAACCATATTTTCTATATTTGTACCATAATGACCAGCTCATTCTCTGGCACATTGCAGGAGCTCAATAAGGAGTTGTCCAATGAATGGATACAGAAAACTTGGTTAGCAACTAAGAATACAGTCTGAGAACAAAGAATTCACCCCTTCTAATGTGGAAATTGAACTTGGTTCAGTTTTAGGGCATGCTTCATGATTTTCTACTTTGTGGAAACTTTTCTACTATGGCTTCGTATTTTTCCTGATTCTCACCACTGCTCCACCAGAACTCCCCCAGAACAAAAAATAACGCAAGTGTGAACTCAAACATAGTTCAAAACCAAGGATAATAAGTAGATTTTCTTTTAAGTATGCACTAACCTGAATTCAATGGTCATTACTTTCTTTGTCATTTATTTTATCTTATTAGGTACATAGAATTGCAACCCCCACAAGCTGTGGATTATTTAATATTGTGATGGCATTCCCATGAAATAGAAATGCTGTGGTTAGGACCTGCATTAAATTTCAATTTTTTTTAAATTTATATTTTTGCTTCTTTGTGACACCAGTTACTAATATATATGAGCCATCTATAGATAGGTAGATAAGCAGATACATGTATAGTTGTAAAAATGTAGCCAAACTAAATATAATGCATATATCAATAAATTATCTCAATCTGTTATACTCTGTTCTGTACATGTACTAGTCAACTGTAAGAATTATTTTACTATTCAATGTGGTTATCGAAAAAAAACTTTTTTTTTTTTTTTCAAAGACACTGGTCTCCCATGTTGGAATTAATGACTTAGCCACTGAAACTCTGAGCTCATTGGCGTGCAGAGCAAACTTGAGGCGGTGTCACTGATGAGCAGAGCTTGCTTTGTCAGTACCTGTGATTCTTCACTTCTAACACAGGAGTGTGAACATGACACAACACCCACTTATCCCAAGAACTCCTTTTCTCAGCAATACAACCTAAGTTGATGCTTCTAAATGGGTTACTTAATGCTTTGAAATGCAGGGCTGGTTCTAGATTTGTCAGTGTTTCTATGCTAGTTGGAATCATGGGGATAAACAGGGAGTAGGAAGACAGGATAGGGTTCAAACCAAGAAAACCCAGAGGTAAAATGATACCCCAGTATTCGAATGTATACCAAGGAATTTTTTCTGGCATATGTTAGGTGCTGTGCCATTGGTCTCTTCATTCGTGCTTGCCAGATGCTGTTGGCATGAATTCCCTACCCCAGTCTACCCCACACCTTCCACCCCCCCGCCACAAAAAACTTCCCTAAAGTGAAAATGGAGCCATCAATAAATAATGTAAACACATTAAAAAAAAAGAGAGGGAGAGAGTGCATATTCATTCCTAATTGATTCTAGGACACATTAATGTTTTATTCTTTCTACTTAACTCCATTAATGTGACATGGTATAGAAAATACCCAGAGAAAAAGGAGATGCAAATGAAATATAGTATCTTTTAATCTTAGAAAATGATGGGGTATTAGAATTAAACCCAATGGCCCAACCCTCTCAGGCAATGTGAAGATTCTCTCTGATCCAATGAATTGTGGGTCCCTTAACTTCTGCTAGAAAGCTTTCTACAATGGGGAGGTCACTGTGTCAATTTTGTTAAAGCTGTAATTGTTGGAAGATATTATGAGGAAAAATCAGCCTGCTTACTGTGTGGGAGTGTTGTTCCTGCTCTACAAATGCCCTGATGATTGTACTGCCTAAAGATATACTTGAATATTGAAGCTGTATTGTGGATTGGGCCAAGAGAATAGGAAGAGAGATCCTAGGTAGAAAGGAGAGTGCTTTCTTGAAGTGTCTTGATCAGGGCTGCGGAGGGTTATGGTACATTGGTGCACACTACGTAATGGCTGGTCAGAATTCAGGGATTCTTGGGGGACCGAAGAGAGGGACCTCTAAAATTGCATTTGTTGTTGGTGGCTAAAGAGCCACCTAATTCCTGAGAGTATGTGGAATAGGAGGGGGTTGGGGACTCTGAGAACAGGCAAGCTACATGAGCCCAGAACCTTGGACTTCTTATGTATACAGTTTTTTTAAAAAATATTTTATTTATTTATTTGTCAGGGAGAGTGAGCACAGGCAGACAGAGTGGCAGGCAGAAGCAGTGAGAGAAGCAGGCTCCCTGCCGAGCAAGGAGCCCGATGCAGGACTCTATCCCAGGACGCCGGGATCAGGACCTGAGCCGAAGGCAGCCGCTCAACCAACTGAGCCACCCAGGCATCCCATGTATACAGTTTTTGTACTCTCTGTGATTATTCTTTCTCTGCAATCTTTTAGTATTTAATAAGGTCTTACCGAAAACTTCAATCTGTCTAAATTATGCTATAGGGTACTAATGAGAAAGGATTTTCTTTAGTATCGTGTATTAAAGTGGGATGGATTAATTTGGCAAGAGATGACCCAAGCCTGCACATTGGAGGTGACTTAAAACAAGTCATAAAGAACTTTGAGGGGAAGGGGAAACTTAGGAGGAAAGAGGCAGTAGTACGTCTCTGCTGGTTTTCTCACCATTCGTAAGTTTGTACTTTTACAACTAAATCTGGAGTTTTGTGTTTTACGTTATTAAAATAGCCCACATTGTTCCAAGATTGTTCTTTACAACCTTCCCATATGTTCTATTCATTAATAC
This sequence comes from Taxidea taxus jeffersonii, assembly GCA_003697995.1. Lineage (NCBI taxonomy): Eukaryota > Metazoa > Chordata > Mammalia > Carnivora > Mustelidae > Taxidea > Taxidea taxus. The sequence goes on from RCUC01135228.1 coordinate 5,328, forward strand.
TACTTCATCTTTCTGGAGATACTCTGAAAGAGCTAATAGCATATGCGCATGATGAGTCTTAAAATGAATTCTGTGAATTCTTGTACTCCTCCAAAATCTTGTCTTGCAAAATGACCACCATTTCTGCAGTCGTCCTCATGCTCCATGGTTCTGATGTGCTTTATCAGCATGAGTACTAATTTCCAAAACCTCATGTGCCTTTTAAAATGTTGCATGCAGAACTGCTCAAAATGGTAGCTGAGCATTGGGACACGGCAGGGGTGGGTGGAATGACTGCCCTTCTCATTCTACATACTCACTTTCCATTAGTGAAACCCATTTTTTGAAAAGTTTTGATTGAAAAAAAGATGGTGATCATCTTGCCCTGTGAGCAAAGAGAAAGAAGACCAAGTTCACAGTGACTATATTTTGTTTTCAATGTATTGCTTGGAGTAAATGAATTGGAGATAAATTTGTCTGTATTGGTTAGACTGATCTCACCACCACAATAGTTTGATTCCTGTTTTTTAGGTAACTGTCTTCCTTAGCAAAATAAGTCAGTTGAATAATTCGATATGAACTTCTCTGGGCAAGTTTTGGGAGTAATGAACTAATAAAGTAGGAGCCATGGGAAAGACAACTCAGGGAGAACATGCAGTTTCTAATGGGGAGGCATAAGGAGGTGGACCAGGGAGTGGAAGAAAGGAGGGGCAGGAATTTAGACTCAGCAGCTAGAGCTAACTTTACTACTTGTATTTTCTTCCTAGTTTGTTGTAAACAGTAAAACACCTCTTTTTTTTTTTTTTTTTAAATACTGACTGTTCACTGTGTCAACTAGGATAACTAGATCATACTTTGGGCTATACTGAACTTGTAGAAACCTAAAAGTCATAGGCCTTTTTCATGGGAAATGCTAGCAAGGAAGTTCCCTTATCCTGTATTTTTGAAACCTACTGTTTTTTTGGAAGGCACGGTTCTCTATATTTAATAAAAATATTTTGATATATGTGTGTACATATTGTTTGCTTTGTCATATAATAACGTACCACAATCTTTTAGGATCAAAATTTATTTATTTAAACCTATTTCCTTCCACAAATTGATAACATCTGTTGGTCTTATATACCTGTCATCTGTGTATTTATCATCCTGGTCAGTTAAGAGATAACAGTCCCATGGCAAATCACTACACAGAGTGAGTGAACCAAGGGTTATATGATATATTAATCAACAAGAAGTGGGCCATTTATCCAGCTATTAATATGAACTTGCAGCCTCTTATTCTCTAGTATATACCAATTTACCTTGCCTATAGTGATAAGATACTTCCAAATGCCATATGAAATTAAAAAAAAAAAAACACCCATTGCTTATCACAGAATTTCAGAACTAGATAGGAATTTAGGAATCATGTATCATATTCTCACCTTGACAAAAATACTGATCTAACTACATTTTACATTTCACTGCTCTTGTCTTACACTGCAAGTAATCTGACTCAAGAGCTCTATATTACCTTGCAAGGGATCACAATCTCCTTAAAAATCTGTTCTAGAAGCAATATTAACATCAGTACATGCAGTTCTTATAACATTTCTCTTTATATCTTTGCTGGAAAAGTGGGGGTAAGTATTTGTCAATTTTCAGATTTTTCTACGTGTTAGGATTTCTTAGAGATGATGTCTCGGGTGTTATAGTTATATATGTAAATTCCTTCCAGACAGTAAAATGCCTTGACCTTGGGGATGTGAGATTTTTCAGCCTAGTTAGGTGTTTCTTTACAATATTCTCCGCCATCCTGGAATCCCCCCTCTTAGCCATGTGCTGTCCTTCCAGTGTGATGATTTGCTTTGACAGAGAAAGAGAAGCAATGTTAACATGACCCGTTCAGCTTGGAGGAATGAGTATAACCTATTCTTTTCTTGTTTTAAACATAACTTTTAAAATCCTTTTCATCTTCCCTAACATTATTCATAAGCTTGAGTTATTGCTTCTGCATTCCTGGTACTGTTCTTAGAGATTTGTACTATTCTTTTGTATTCCATTGGTGGTTGTGTGCTCCTTCTTCTACCTTTTGTATATGACCTTTAAACTTTTTTTTCTCCTGTTTATAAAAAGAATCTTTACTGAAGAAAATCTGAAAACCAGAGATTGGTGTAAAGAATAAAATAAGAAATGAAAATCAGGGGAGCCAGTGTGGCTCAGTCGGTTGAGCCTCCGACCTGGGCTCAGGTCATGATCCCAGGGTCCTGGGATTGGGTCCCGCATAGGGCTCCCTGCTCAGTGGGGAGCTGGCTTCTCCTTCTCCCTCTGCCCCCACCCCACGTGGGCTCCTTCTCTCTCTCTCTCTCTCTAGCTCTCTCTCTCCCAGATAAATATCTTTAAAAATTTAAAAATCAACTGAAATGCCACCAGTTAGAAATGATATTCATATATTAACATAACCATTTTATACATATATATTTTTAGTTAGAGCAATATTCATATTTCTTTATTTTTTTAGAGAGATAGCATGTGAGTACAGCATGAGGAGGAGGGTGGGGCAGAGGGAGAGAAAGAGAATCTTAAGCAGGGTCCATGCTGAGCAGGGAGAGGGACCTGAGGCTTGATCCCACGACCCTGAGACCATGACCTGAGCCATAATCAAGAGTCAGGTGCTTAGTGGACTGAGTCACCCAGGGGTCCCACATATTCATTTTCTACCCTGCATTCCTATTTCTAACATTTTTTCCATAGCATGCAATATTTATATACAATGTAGTTTTAATTGTTTCAAAATAATTTATCATATACATTAGAATTCATTACTAGCCTCCTTTTTAGGAATGTAAGCTTTTATAATATTTTGTTCTTAAAAATTAAAAATTGTGTTGAATATTCTTATGCTATGAAAAATCTCAACATATTGGACATCACCTATCCAGGAACAATAATTTATTTTGATGACTTTTGTTTTTCCTTATATGAGAATTTAAAACTGTATAGTCATAATTTAATTTTAAAGTCTCTTGTTCTTTGCCAGCCCCCCCCCCCCAAAGTCTTCTATTATTTCTCCAGAATTTTAGGAATATTCTTCCCCTGATTAGAGCTTATTTATTTGGCTAGATGACACATTTCCCTTCTCTAACACCACCCATTATTTCCCCAGTCAGTTCTTTCTCAGCCAGACTTAAAATACATAATATCCTTGTTTGCAGATAAATAGATTATATTTCTGTGGTCTTCAAAGAGCACAAATTAATGGCAGAATAACAAGTCTTCTACAGTTTTGGTGACAAAACATCTGTGATCTCATTGGAAGGCCAATGGGACAAGAGAGAAATCTGGAGCTAGAAAGCATGGTTTGGTCTGGTGAAGGGAATAGAGTCTACAGATAATGCTAAGGAGAGTTATGTTATGATTATGGCTGCTCTCTCAGTTTTAAGGAGTGCATTTGCAGGCAACTAGAGATCTAGGGTCTTAGAACTCTTCCTCTCAGGATAAAGTTTTATAAGGTGTCGAGGTGCCAAGTGGATTAATGCTAAAGCTAGAAATCTTGTCCTAGTTAGGGCCCCTGGTGGTAATTGGTGACTAAGTAGAAGTCAAGTCATAAATGGGATATGCAGAATGGGTTGGGAGAGACTGAGAGGTAGGAAGCAGTTAGATATGCAGGGGTCTAGGCAGTTACATCAATGCTAGGTTTACGGTTTGAGTTTGAATTTAACATACATGAAGTGCCCTCATCAAGACTGGCTTCAGCACTGTATGAGGCTGAGTGCAGGATGTGGGTTTTGATGCCTTCTCTTTGGAGGACTAGTTGGGGTAAAAGTGGGAATGGCTCAAATCAAGGCATGACTATTAAATACTCAGATTTTGACCAGAAGAGCTTGCCAGCAGATGAAAAGATGGTTAATGGCTAGACACTGTCTCTTGGTTATTAATTTAACCCATTTCTGTACAAGCATCTATTAGAAAAGCTGTGTTCATATGCTGCATTTAAATATATGGCCTATATTATTGCCCAACTCCCTATAGCATTTCTGTCTTTTTTTTCTTCTATGCTCAACCAAATAAATTTGGCTACTCTTCCACCTTTATGGTTGTGATTTTAATGATGGCTCACATCTTCTTAAAGGAGAAGCTAATCTCTGACCCATTTTAATTTTTTCTAACAAGATGTGTCTTTTAATTTATATGCCTTCATCATTAGCTACAACACTGAAATTAGAATATATCTATGAGATTGTATCTGTCTCAAAACAAGATTTGTTGTGTTTATTAGATTTGTTGTCTCTGCCGTGGTATATTGAATTGAGGATGTATTTTTCACAGTCTCCACATCCTCCTGTTTTTTTTTTTTAATAGAGAATTAACCTGGCATTCCTCCTTGATATTAGTTTTTCTGTGTTATATATGTTGTTTTTTTATGCTAGTTAGTCTTATACTTTTATCAGGATGTGTTTTTCCTCTTCAGATTTTAATCTAGAATCTTCTTGATTGAATCAGCAGCTCTTCCAAGAGACGTTTTTTTTTTTTTTTGAGGTCCTTGTGAGATGTATTTCATCCCTTGCCAGAAGCTACATCAGATACTTTGGTAATCTTTGCAGAATTTCTTGGCTTGGAATCATATAAACATATTGATGAAATTCATGTAGCTTCTGCTGAGAGCTTTAGCTTAAAAAAAAAAAAGGCCTAAGGCTTAAGAGTTTTTTGTTTGTTTGTTTGTTTTCCTGTGGAAGAATACAGTGCCTAATGCAGTCATGCCCTTCTTTTGATATTTGAGACATTATTTATTGCTATATTTATTGCTGCTTCTGTTTAATACCGATCTTCCATATCTTTCCCCTTACTGAAAGACTTTAACAAAATCAAGATAGTCTTAAAATTAAAGAGAATTTAAATATTATTATTTTAAAAGGTTTATATTGTGAATTCTTTTTGGTATCTTTATTCCTTGAACGTATTTTAGAGGAAAAAAATTTCTGAGACATCTGAATCTATAGGGAAATTAAAAATAAATACATCACTTCCTTTAGCAAGAAGAATCTTAGTTCTCTCATTTTTTTTTTTTTTAATTCAGATTTAGGTCTTCATCTAGAATATGGGAAAACTAAACTTGGCTAGAAATCAATACAGTCATTATCCTATTAGGGTACCATTGTTTAGGCTATTGGTTTCAGAACACTGATTGTGATAGTCCATTTTCATTCCTAACACCATTTGCAAGCCCACCCAGGACATGCTGAGCCCAATTCTTACTGTCTTTTGTTAGCACAGCTTTTCTAGGGTGCCTGGTAGGGCACTAGTTCTCACTAGCCTTGAATTTGCTTTTCTGGTTTTCAGCCTGTGGTTACTTGAGTTTTGCCTTCTGATTGTCTTCAGGCTGACAAATCAGGCAGACACAGAACATTCTAACATCAGGATGTGTTGTTTTCCTGAAAGACTTGTAACTGAGCATGGCTCACCACTTTTTGTTCTGCTCTGGAAGGTGGCCTAGATCTAAAAATCCTACTCAAAAAAGCTAGAAAGGACTACGAATGATTTAGCCAACAAATGTCAGACAATTTTGATTGTACTACTAGTTCTCCAAGAAGTACTGAGGATGAAGTATGTCATCAAAACAAATGTAAACAGCGATTTTAGGAATTAGTATAACAGCTGATGTTATACTAATTTATATGGAGATACATGATAATAATTGTATTGCCCTCAGTGAGCTTACAACATATTGATATAAAGAGAATATTATAATATTATAATATTATAATCGTAGGAGGTATTAGGGAAGTAAGATGAATCCTGAGCCTGGGGGTAGGAGCCCCCAGTTCTAAGAAGGTTTCTTAGAGCAGACATTGTATGAGTTAGGTCTCAGTGAATGAATATAATCTACCCAGTTACAGAGGGCAAGAAATTCTATGCAGAAACTGTAACCTGAAAAAGTTTTGGCATCAAGAAACAATATGGAGGATAGGAAACAATAAGAAATTTGGAAGACATGATATAAAAAAGGAGTAAAGGAAATTGGAGTTGTAGGGTTCATATCATTGAGAGTCTCATAAACTATGCAAGGAAACACTGACTGTAGCCTGTGGGTCACGGGAGACATTTTTAGGTTGACGTAGGTGAGCTGATAGATACAAAGTTGTAATAGGCTCTGAGGAAGAGCGCTGCCACATTGGGAAGACACTCAGGAAGACTTTCAGGAGAGGACCTCAGGTTTTCTGCCTGCAGCCACATGAGAAAACCTTGGATGTGGGTCCCCCAGTCCTGGCTAAGCCTTTAGATGACTACAACCTTTGGAGAGATCCTGAGCCAGAATCACCTAATTAAACTGCTTTTGAACGTCTGACCTTCAGAAATTGTATAAGATCATCAGTGTTTGTTGTTTCCAGTACATTCCATGTAACTTACATGTTACATTCCATGTAACAATAGATGATTAATACCCAGCCTATGAGGGTAACAGGACTTTAATTCAAACAGTCAAGTTAGGAGTCTGCTGTAGTTTACCAGTATAGAAATGATTAAGGTCTAATTTAAGCAAGGTAAAGATGTAGAAGAGGGAAAAGATACAAAAAATGTCAGGGGTTAAAAATCTCTTGGATTTAGAGGATGATTAAATGTGAAGATAGGGGGAGGAGTCAAGGTTGATGAACACATGTCTTGCTTGGGTGACCAGGTGGTACTTGAGACAGAGATCAAGGTCCTATTTTTGGAGAGAGGATGGGTTAAGTTTTGGACACTGAGTTTGAAATGTCTGAGATGTTCAGGTGGGATGTACAGAATAGATCTATTAATGAAGAGAGATAGACATTTAGGAATTATCAGCATAGGGGAGGGAGTTGAAATGATAATCACAGATATGATTATTTATGAAAGATATATAGAGTGAGAAAAGCAGTTGTCTGAGGAAGCAAGTGGGAAGCAGCTGGCCTATAAAAGACATTGCAGGAAGGCATAAAGGAAACCAGAAAAGGTAGCTGGAGAAACTTGAAAAGGAAGATGGTTTGGTTTCAGATATTGAACAGGAAACCTTATTCTCTGACACTACAGAAAAAAAGGCAAGACTAAGGCATAATGGGCATACAGTTTAGATAAAGTTTTGAAATGGATGGACATTTGAGAGGACACATTCTTGATGGTGGTAGTTTTCTACATAAAATAGGAGGTAAGATTGCCTGCTCCCAGTAGAGATGATAACAGCTGAGCAGAGTGGAGGAGCTTTGGAATAGCTCTGGAGGGAAAACAAAGAACAAGGCGAGTGAGGACAATTCAAGGAATGGAAGGACCATGCTTAACTAGTCAGCTGAGGTTTCGAGACTGTCTTTGAAGTAAATAGTACCAGTAGAGAAATATGACAATATACAATGGAGGCTCTTTCTGTTTCGCTTGGGCTGGAGCCCTGAAGCAGATAACGTCCCATAGGTAACTATTTACCTATTCAAGACATGGGAAAAGATTATCAAGTTGATTTTGTAATGCTTAGTTCATCACTCTTCTTGAATAAGAGAGAAGTCAATATTGATCCAAGAGGTGTTGAAGAAGAGGTACTCTTTCAGCAAGTATTGTTGATTTTTAGTATGTTCACCACTCTCAGCACACTCAGAGAGAGAGGTAGAGTGCTTTTGCATGTTTTAAACCAAGCGAGAGAAGGCATTTGAGAAAACTCCCTGGGAAGCTTGACCTGAGTGCCCTAGAGTTTAGTCCAAAGTTAAGGGTCTGGCTGAATCTAGCAAAACTACAAGACAATGTGATGCTTCAGGAGCTAGTTGAATTTCCACTATTGGTGTGGTCATTTCCCACTTACCAGATATGCTCCCCACCAGCCCATGGTCTCCTTAAAAGGAACCCCATTCCAAGCAGCCAGTTGGGATGAGGTAGACAGACACTACCGCATCTAGGGAGTTTCAGACATACTGAGTGTAAAATCAGGGGAGGGCAGGCCAGAGAGCAATATTTGGTAGAAACTGTAAATGTGCACCATAAGTCACCTTTGGGTATACATTATGCACAGAAGAAACTGATGCCAAATCACAAACATGCCTGCCAAATAGACTTGTTTTGCCCTTTTATCTTTTCTTCCTATATTTCCTACCTCAGCCTAATTGTGGAGGGGCCAGGGCACTGTCTAAGAAATGAGGAAGGAAGCAGAGTAGGAAAAGATGCTAAATGTAATTCTTCCTCCATGGCAGTCCTCCCAAGTGTCATCAGTACTGAGCTGGAGGAAGGAAGGAACTTTATATTTGTCTATTTGAGTTTACACTTGACTGGACTGGCTGTGCTTTGGAATGGACTAGACATTGGACTAGGAAATCTGTGTAGCCCAGCTGAGGGTCAGGAAAAAAACAAAACAACTACAACAACAACCCTTAGACATTTGGCAACAGTGGGAAGAAGTTAAGGCTTCTTTTTGTTTCGTCATACTTGTTTAATGAAGAATAGTGTTGGTTTGTTGGTTGGCAGGTTGGTTTCCAGTAGCCCTGCACTGCCTGGTGTCCATTTGGACCTCTTTTGAAGTGAGATCAGTAAATGGTTAAGGGTATATGTGAGTCAAGGGTGCCAGATGAGAACAGTAAAGATAACAAACCATAAAATTCATTTTGAATCAAGAAGGGAATAAGGTGAGATTAAGGGTGGGGTAATAAGTCCGAAGAAGTGAATTGAGGTTTGGAATTTTCAGAAAGTTGATGAGCAATTGACATGGGAACCAGAAGTTGAGGGAGTTGGAAGAATTGGAGGTTGTATTCAGGGACTTCTAGATTAAAGTCATTGCCAATGTTGGGGTGCCTGGGTGGTTCAGTCGGTTAAGCATGTGACTTTGGCTTGGATCTTGATTTCAGGGTCCTGGGATAGAGCCTCATGTTGGGCTCTGTTTTCATAGGGGAGTCTGCTGCTTCCTCTGCCTTTCCCCCTCCTTGGGGGTTCCCCCTCAAATAAATAAATAAAGTCTTTATGAAGTAATTGCCAGTGCTGACACATCTTAAGTTTTCTCAAAAAAGCAAAACAAGAAAACCCTGAATAATTCAATTCAGGTCGGCAGGCATTATTCAGTATGTGGCAATTAAGGTGCAGTTCACTCTCAAATGACCTGTGACAGCATAGACATGAACTATTAGGAAAGTCTCCACATGAATTTTATCAGCAAAAATATTATGGGCATTGAATATGGGCATATGAATAATATCACAAGCTTCAGAGGCATTTAATATTAATTGTGCACTCAGTATGTGCTAGATAATATGCTAATTTTGGGGTATAAAAAACCAGAAGACATGGGAATCACAATTACCATACAATGAAATAAGTAATACTAAAAATGGTGCACAAACAGAATGTTTAGGAAGGTGAGGGAATAAAATTTTTTTTAAAAAAAATAAAAAATCAAAAAACAAAAGAAAGCTTATCTTGTTTTAGGTGACGTTAGATTTATGTTTTAAAGGATGAATGGGTCTTGGGTTTTATTTATTGACTGATTAAGAAATAGAAGAGAAAAGAAACTTAATATTTCAGTCAGAGCTTTGTATGTATTTTATGAAGGCTGCATTTGAGGCATACCTTAAAGGACATGTAAAATTTTTGAAAGAAGTGATGAAAGAGTGTATGGTTTGTTTTGAGCATAATCTAAGCACTGTCTAGCCATCAGAGAAACAGACTATCTTTTTCAGAATGGGGAGCGGTCCAGTGCTTATAGGAATTAGATGATGAACATGAGAATGTAAATTTGGACCACCAATCGAGGGAGCTTGAAAGCCCAAATCATTCAGAAGAAATTGGGAACCATTGAGAGTTTTAAGCAGGGGATAAACATAATTAGAATGGTAACTCAGGAAGATGGGTTTGAAAGATGGATGTAGGATGTTTAGGCTAGGAAAAACTAAAGGGAACCAACAAATTGGCGATGATAGTAATATCGTATGTAAGAGGAAATAAAGCAGGAGAGTAAATGAGGGGATGGGCAAGAGGAGTGGATTTAAGAGGTCTTTTGGAAATAGAAACCAACTGGATTCTTGACTCAAGATGTGGGGACAGAAATGCTTCTAGGTTTCCAAGTCCGTAGCACTAGACATCCAAGAAAATGACACTTCAATTAAAAGACACAGTAAAGTCATGAGAAGGTGCTGGTCGAGTTGCCTGACAGTCTTTCGGAACTTTGAATCTGCAGCCTGGAGGGAGATGAGGGTGCAGAGACAGAAGTTACCTTCTTAGAAGATGATAGTGCAGACACAGGGATAGATAAGATTTCTGACCAAGTGAGCATCTTGTAAGTTATTTACCTTATTTGAGTTAGGAAACCCTTGGAGAATATGATGAAAGCTATGTATCTTTTTGCCAGAAAAATGTGTCAACATGTAGACCCCAAATTCTGTAGACCTGAATTTAAGATTTTTTGGCATTACAAGAAAAGAGGAGAACTGAAGAATGAATTGTGCAAAATACTCAGTGGAAGGGGACCGAATAAGGAAAAGATGACATAGTAATAGAAGACAAAACAGGGAGAAATTTTAACAGATTCTTTAAAGTAGTCAGTGCTGCAGAGTTTCAGGAGTCCAAAAACTGAGAAGTTCCTGGGTTTGGTGATCATTGGATTAGGAGTACATTGCTGATCTAGGACTAGGAAGAAATCATTCTGTAGAGTAGTGGGGACAGAAGCCAAATTGCAGAGAGCTAAGGAGTAACTGGATTGTGAGACTAAGTAAAGATACTGAAATGGAGAATTAAAGTAGCAACTTGAGAGAATATGCAGTCTTGGAAAGAATTTTTAATATAATTTTTTAAAAAATGGGCATGTTTTTAGATGGAAGAGAAGAAATCTATCTAGTTGGAGAAGATACAAAAAAAAGATACAATCTTTTTTTTCTAATGAAAAAAATTCATTAGGAAATATCAATTATTATTACTTAACATTTTTTTCCCCTGTGCAGTCTTATTACTAACTATGCCTGCATTTTTGGAAGACAAAATAATGATCATTCCACATTGCTGGCAGTATGAAGTGCTAAATCTTATAAGATCCATTCTTGTGGCACAAGGAAATACTGAAAAACGGAATTCTGTAAAGAAGAATAGCCAAGTGTGAAGATTTTGTCACTTTATATCTGGCAGATGTGTTCCTACAAAAGGGAGATGGAATCACAGGCAATGCTTGAACAAAGTACTTCCACTTCCAGCAGTGGAAGCCAACTGTTGAATCTCCTTTCTTGATTGCCAGTGTTTGTTCTTTCCCTGGTTCCCAGTGTCATGTTTCTCAAAGTTAGTTGTCCATTGAAATCATAGGGGTGGTTAAAAAACAATGGAAGCCTGGATCCCAGCCCCAGTGATTCTGGTTTAAGTGGTCTGGGGTGGGGTGTGAGTAGGGAGAGTTTTTAAAGGTGATGCTAATGGGCAGCTCAACATATGTTGAGAATCACTCAACATATTCAGTTTAGGCTTCAAATTCTCCATTAGAGATAACATCTTCCATCTAGGTATTTTCCAAAAGTTCCTTGAGAAAGGTATGGTTACTAGCTGAAATTCTGAGAGCCTTAAGAAGACTCCATGGAGAAATACTCATTCCCTTGGGTAGTAAGACAGGTGCTTTTTCCATATTTTTACTTTGACCCAGTCTAATGAAGTCGTTTCACCCATCATTATAAGGAAGCAATCCCTAGCAGTAGCTCATTATTTGAACATTTGTGAAATCCATGTTCAAGGAAAAACTAATGGTTAAGGCAAGACTCCCAGGAGACAGACTACTCTCCTTTCTAAAATCACCACTTGGTGCTAAAGGAAGCTGCAGAAAACAACAGTTGTTTGCTCTGGATACAAAGTAGACAGTTTGTACATGGCAGGTAGCAGCAAGTCTCTTCTTCAGCAACAATTACTTTTCCAGAGAAGGAGCAGTCAGCCACACAAGTCTATTTTCAGAAAATATTTTCAGGGTAGTCTATATGAGGCCGTAATTCACCTCCCTCCCCTCCTTTCCTCCAAGATTTACTGCTCTCTAAAGAAGAGGTCATTAGCAAGTGTGAGAATTGCCCAAGGATTATATGGAGTTGTGGCAGCTAAAGTGAATGCCTCATTAGCATGTGAGAGAAAAGCCCAAACAACACCATCAAAGGGCGTTAAACCCATCCAGTGGGGTGAGGACCGCCAGTGGTTGGAATTAATTTAAATCATTTTAAAGCCAACATGAATGAAAGGAGAATTATTTCCCTAATGGTTAAAATTTAGCCTGCATGTGAGTGAAGATGTCTACATTTTCTTGTGAATACAAGCATGCTGATTACCTACATTTGTTCACAATTGATGTTGACATTTCAGCTGTCCTTAGGAAACTGGGAGAATGCTAAGGAAACAACAGCAGGGAAAAAACAAAACAACAACAACAACAAACTCACCAGGAGAAAATCTGCAGCAACATATAACATGCTTACTATTATTGGGATGGCACATTATTGAAATAACTAAGACATAGAAAAACAGATCCACAACAATATGATAGGTACACCTGAGTTAAGAATCTAATGAAGTCACTTGTCTTTAATTTGTTTCTATAAATCAGACAAAAATTTCCCTCTAAACCGGATCAGACTTAGGGTATTGGGGGTGGGGAAAGGGAAGGGGTGGGGTAAGGGAAATGAGAATGGGAAGAAAAAAAAAAAAAAAACTAACAAAACAACAACAACAAAACCAAGCAGGAAAATAAGTGCTCTGATTAGCTACCAGAATTTCCTTTCCTTCAAAGTTACCAGTCTGGCTCCCTCCAGTGTCTGAAGAGCCTGTTGCTTATTGATTGGATGAAAGTGACAGGAGGGCTTGGTGGGTGATTGTAATAGCTTGCAATCAGAAATGCCATTTGGTAGTAATGGACTTCATGCCTTTCTGCTCCAACTGGCATCTCTCAGGAGCAGAGCTCTTGAGGACCTGAACGTTTCTTCCAAGTTTCCTGGAGGTTTGGGTCTAGGCAGAGGTGACTTTGATATTAAAGATCGAGGCCAAAGTACATGGGTGATTGGTAGCTCTTTGCTTGAGCATTCTGAGTTTTTCTCTGCTGTCTTGAAAAACTGGTCCCATAGAGAGATAACATGGGTTAAAGCTCTGCTAAGTGTTTATTGGACTAACCCTCCTCTGCTTGATGAAATCAGAAAAATGCAGGTAGCACAGCAGGCTAAGGAAAATGCTAAGAGATGAGTTGTGCACTCTGTGATGTGCACTGGTGCTCCATAACTAAGAGCAAAGCACTCACTATTTGATAGCACACTTCTCAGATAACAGGTATTTCCCCATCTCCCTGCTTGAGGGACCTCGCTGAATCATCCGCTCCTCTATGCCCTCAATTCTGTACCAATCTGGGCCAGTCAGGCATCTCTGCTATTCAGATCAGATGTGAAAGTGCTGCATTATTAGTTACCTGGTGGATGTAGAACACCAGTCATTTTACAAAACAATTTTGAGGGATTTTGACATTTGCAATAGAGAAGATCCACAAGTCTTTGATTTGATAAGTTGCTTCCTGCTGCCTCCTTCCTGTCAGAGGTACTGAGCTTGAAAATGAGATCAAACTTCCGGAAAGAAATATGCTTTATATAAATGTTCCTACTCATATTATTTCATAGTCTCCTATGACAACCTGAGCGTCAAAGATTTATTCTGGGTAGTTAAGTTATACAACAAAATATCTGATGTGATTTTTGGCAAGAAATTCACTAAGTGGGTAACTTGCCAGGAACAGGTATCCATATGGAATAAACAGAAGTAATGAGAATAGGTAAAAGCAGGCTCATCAGGGGGCTGCATCTCTGAATTAACTTCCTAATTTGTCCTGATAAAATAACATTAAGCTCATCAGTACCTCAATCTATCTTTTGAGCAAGATGTGCTTCATAAACAAGCTCATTTTCTCATGGAAAAAAACAAAACAAAACAAACCTATAGCTGGTTTGGATACTACAATTCACTAGAGAAAAGGGTTTCTAAAACTTGAAAGCCCTATTTGGGGAATGTGAATAAGAAAGAAAAAAAATTAGCTTTAAAAGATCAAGCTCTGGCTTTCAGAGAGGGATATTCACTTTTAAATGTAAAATTTCTCATTTAGAGGTGCTCAGGTTTTAGATGAAAAAACACCACAAACGTACTGATGATTTTGCATACTACTTCTAAGGCAGTTATTTTAATTTTCTTCAGAAGTGTGTGCTAAACTGTGAGAGGTGCTGTTTTGTGAATGGAGTCATGCTTTCGACTATAGAGAAGTAGTGTGATTTCTTGAAGTATCTTTCTATTTACTTCCACGAGTAAGACATTTTCTGGACTTCAGCGAGGGAAAAGGAAAGCTAATCAGATCATTTCTGTGCCTGTGAGATGCAAGATTCATTTCTGTGAGATGCAAGATTCTTTCTCTCTATAAAATGGGTTATTAATTCCCCAAATTTTATCCTAGATTCCTCTGCCTATGAGGAGAACCTTAAAAATCTCCAAGGGATTACTTGACTTTCAATATCTCATTCTTTTATTAAAATACATTTCAACTTGCTCCTGTAATTAACATTAACATCAAGTTCTTGTTTCTAACTTCAAGACTCTCAGAAAGGGAGGATTACAATATAATTTAGATAAAAATGATTAGAGGGTAAGAGTCCTCACAAAATGTGAATGATGGAAAATATGTCTAACAGCCCACATTACTGTGTAGCCCTCAAACTTGTTCTTCCTAAGATTTTGCCGAATATAAGTAAACGTCTGACACTCAGAGTTAACATTTAAAAATACGCATTAGTTTCATAATCACTGCAGTGCAGAAGTTATTAAAGCTCCAGCAGTTGAGTATGAAAGAAGCCAGGAAATAGTCTGCATTATTTTGCCTCTTGCACCACATGGTAATTTCTATGGAGTCTTCACTTTCTTAATTTTAGATCACACATATAATCTTCGTAAACATAAGAGCTATAACATATGGTTCATAGAGGAGACTGTAAAATTCATAGTGGGATCTCTAAAGAAAATTCCAGAAAGAGAAGTAGAAATCATTTGATTAGTGAACCTATTTTAATATCCAGACCAGCTTATAAAAGGAGAAGTGAATCACTTTGATGGTGGGGGATTATTAATATTAGATAAAGATTAAGACACTTGCAACAGTGGATATAACTCCAGGTGTGGAAGTAGTTCAGAATTCAGCAGATATTTAATGAGCACCTACTAAGTGTCAGACCTGATTAGAAATTTTGCATTTGTTACCTTCTTTGATCTGAACAACCCTGTGAAGTAGATAGTATAATGAGGGTTGGAGAAATGCAATAATATACCTTTTAGGATAGTACCACTTATAAGTGATAGCATCAGAATTCATAACATGTTCTCCTAATGCCAAGTATGGGGCTCCTCTTCTTCATTGTGCTTTTTCTCTCAAATATATTCAGTTTGGTAACAGAGGAAGGAACCAGAAGGAAAAAATAGATTTCCTCATGTATCAGGTAATAGTTTGACTAATGAAGAATATGTCTTTCTGAGCAGACTTTCACAGCCACCACAATCAACCGTGATACTGAGACTAAAACTCTCATATTTTAAAACTTACATTAGATTTATTTTGAAGTCTTAGCCATCTTTCCCAGAGAGCAGAGAAACAGAAACCAGGAAACTCATCTTTGTAGTATTTTCAAAACAGTCTTTTTTCGTGGTGTTTGAATGATGCTAGATAGGACTCCCCCTCAGTCCTACAAGGTTCAGTTAGGAGTAGAATTAGGGGGGCACCTGGGTGGTGCAGTTGGTTAAGCATCAGACTCTTGGTTTCCACCTAGGTAGTGATCTTGCTGTCCTGAGATCTAGCCCCTTTTGGGCTCTGTGCTCTGCATGGTGTCTACCTAAGACTCTCTCTCTCCCTCTCCCTGCCCTTCCCTCCCCCAACCTCTAAAATAATAAATAAAAAATAAAACCTTTTTAAGAAAAGTGGAATTAGGGGTGTGTGACTTGGGACTTTACTAGTACACTTGGCAGGAGGAGGTGAGTATGTAGATGAATCTTGTGGTTGTGTTAGTGAATCACCCTCTGTGGGCTTCTTGGCCAACTGCAACATTCATCTGCTTGCACCACACTTGTGCAGGCTGTACTGGGTAGAGATGGTTTTGTCATCCCTTTTGGATGAGCTTAGTGTAGTTTTTGAAAGCACTGCTTGTTCCGGAATCCGAAGACACAATGGATATTCACCAACAATGGCTTGTTTGTTTTTGGTGTGTCAGAAACAATTGAGATAAACAATGCCTAGAATGTGATGTCTGCTTCTAATGCATAAATAATTTCAAGCCTTCCGTAAAAGGAATGACATATTGATGTTGTAGCGGCACTCGATAAATGCTTATTGATTGATTGCTTGATTGACTCATTGTGAATTGTGAACAACTGTGTAAACATCAAGATGAAATTTTACATCCATAACCCATATATCACCAAGTCTTTTCAGTTTTTATTTCCTGAAGTTCTTATTTAAATCATCTACTCCTCATCATTTCTGCTAACTCTGTCCAAACTGCCATCTTCTGTGTCCTGCACAACTACTAAAGTCTTATGAACAGGTCTACCTGTATGCATTCAGACCCCTGCAATCTCACCCATTCTCCACATTCTGGTGTTTGTTTTGTTTTAAATATGAGAATGTATTTAAAACAAAGCAACTGTTTTAAGTATTTGAATGATTTCCCATTGTTCTTAGGCTAAGGACAATCCTCAGCATGTGCAGTGTTGCACCCTCATTTCAGTATTCCATTCACATTGGCCTTTTGGTTGCTCATAAATGCTAATCTCTCCTTTCCCGGGATCTGTGCTTTAGCTTAGCCCTCTGAATACAACTTTATTTCTTCTCTTCACTTACTCATTGTCCACTTGTCATTTTTTCATGGAAGCCTGACTTCTATAATATCAAAACCTCCTCTTATTATGTGTTCCCACAGCATTGTATATCTCTTACTTTTAGCAGGCATGGAAGTTACAATTTTATATTTGTTTGAGACATTCAATTAATTTCTCTTACCCCCACTACATAATCAGTTGCCCATGTGCAGGAACTTGAATGGCTTATCATTACTCTAAGCCTAAAATCTTACAACACATTTCTTGACAAGTCGATAAGTCCTCTTGATCTGGCTGCAAGACTCCTTCTTCAATCTCATCTTTGAGGAATTATGTCACATAATTCAGTCAAAGTTAAGAAATATTCATAGGTTGTCTTTTAACCCATGTTCCAGTCTGTTCCTTCACATTGCATTCTGTCGCCTTGCTTACCATTACTGCAAAGCTATACAAATGAAGAGTAGTAACTAATTCTATCTCTTCAAATCCAATTTTCAACTTTGTTCCCCTCTGAACAATTTTCTATCTCCCAACACCATGGTAACTTCCAGTGGCTTTTAAGATGCCAAATACATTGATCTCATTCATTTTCTAGGATCAAGAGCTAAAGAACTGGTCCCATCAGTTGTCTGAGCTACTTTACCTTCTCATTTACCACAGCCTTCTCAGAAAACTTTGTTTTTCTGATCACCATTTTTAATTTTTCCTTTTAAAGATTTGTTTTTTATTTATTTGATAGAAAAAACATGTGAGGGGGTGGAAGGGGTAGAGGGAGAGAATCCCCACTAAGTGCCAAACCCAACTCGGGGTTCTATCTCACAACCCTGAGATGATGACCTGAGCCAAAATCAAGAGTCAGATGCCCAGCTGACTTAGTGACTCAGTTCCTCACCATTTTTTTCTTGTTTTGCCTCTCACTCCAGTGACCAGCACTTATCTGCATCTTTTGATTGCTCCCTTTTTTTGTGTGACTTATAAATAGCATTACTCCAGAGTTTGGTCTGAGATCCTTTATTCTTGCCTGTTTACATTTATATCCCAAGAGATCTCATTGGAAAAATGGTCTCTGCTATTAGATAATAAGTAACTTATAAATACATTTACAATTTCTAGTTTAGAGGTCACTGAGCATTTGCAAAAAAACCCAACTGTTTAATTTTCCTTAGTTGTATTAAAATGTATTTCTTTGCATTAACCCCATATTTGAGGCAGTTTTTGAGTTTAATGTGCTGCTTTAACTCAACAGGGGAAAAACTATAACATAAATAAGAAACTATAGTGAAAAATCTGAGTGGATAAGTTCTGTTTAGAAACAAAATGCTAGGTTTAGGGGTTTATCAATGTTAAAGTGTAAAGGTGAGAATATATTAAAAGTAATTTAATACTAGAATATGTGTAGAAAATAATCACTGAAGAAAGTTGTTTTTTGTGTGAATTCATATCTTCAGAAAGATAAAAGTTATGAGGTATTTTTAAATAGACAATATCATAAAAATAGTTGGGTATATGAGAAGAATGTTTGAAGCAAAGACTGATGTACTAAGAATCTTTAAAATACCAGGCCTTAGGTATACATAACATCAAATATTAAAACAATTTTTTCTATTAGTATTTGTTAATTTCCTCTTGATGGTACAAAAACAAACATTACAGGAAGATAATAAAACTATCGGTGAACTATGGGCAGTATACTCTTTGGGTCAACATAAGTAGCTCATTGTAATTCAGCTAATATTTGTTGAGAGCTCATTGTGTCCAATGTCTTTATTTCCTCTTTCCTTCCTCTGTTATTTCATTTATTCATTCAACATTTGACCAGGACATGGCTTTCCTTACAAGAAATGTATAGGGATTAATAAGAGACAATTCTTACCTTCAAGCAGAGATAATGAAAGTATTAAGAGATAATTTTTTGATTCTGGTAATGAGGCATTTCAAAGCAAGTGATTCTGGATTTTGAAACCAGGTAAGAGAGAGTTTATCATTCCATTTATAGCAAAATGTGAAGCATTTGAAAGTAAATTTGATTCAGATATTTATAATTATCATGGAACATATAGTTTATAAGATAGGCAGTTAGTGTGCTTGCAACTAATGTATCTCTTTAAATCTGGTACTATTCGTTATAAGATTCACCCTGAAGTTAAGAACAACATTTTGGAAAAGAAATATTATTCCATAAAATGTGCACATAAATTGAATTGTATCTCAGTTACAGAAACATTAAACTTATGAAAGGAAAGTGCCTATTATATACTCTGTGGAGGAATTAGAATAGATGGTAAATCAATTTACAAGCTGGTGGTGGTATCTAGCCTCAGTTGATTTATTGATTGGTTTATGATTTTTGATGACACTAAAAAAAACACATTTTACAATTAACTTTAGACCAACACTGGCAGCAAAATGCTTTTTATTCTGTAAAATTTGAATTGGCCCCATGTATGTGTTCCAATGCCAGTTGATTCAGATTACTTTTTTTTAAAAAATTGTCCAAGAATACTTTGTTTCCATAATTATACCAAATTCCTCTTAACCTCAGGAAAAGAACATTAGAAAAATGTGTTTTTCTGAGTCTACATTCCACTGAGGGCCTCTTAAATTTTTAAAAACCCTGAGCATATTGTCGTTACTTTCTGTAAGTGCTACACAGTAGGACCATGAGCTACTTGAAGTCAAATCTGCAGATACCCAGCACCTACTACACGATCAGACACAGCCAGAAGGTACTCAGAATTTCTGGGAAGAGATGGATGTACCAAAATATGCTAAGTTAAATTAAATGGAGGCATTTTTACATGTCCTGAGATGTCAAGAACTCGAACAGAGAGCGTTCCCTCAGTAATCATCACCTGTGCATTTTATGTTGCAACACATTTTCCTTTTTAAAAGCATTAAGCAAACCTTGTTACCAAGAAAAAAGGAACGGTACTTCATTTGGGGTGACCCATAAGCCTCTGGTATTCTTTTAGGAACAGCCCAAAGAAGCATATCTATTTCCCTATAGACTTTATTGATTCATTTCTGCCTGAAAAATTAGATGAAGGATTATGATGCCACTAACAGTTTTTTTTTTTAATTGTCAAATGTAGAGTTTTAAAATTGCAAATAAAGATCTTTAAGGGCAGGGACCATTTTTTTGTTTTGTCTTATGTTTTTGCTTGCCAGTGCCTATCATAGTACAAATTTGATATATGTGCTTAATTAACAGCTGTTGAATTGGTGAATAAAAATATGATTAAATGAAGGGACCCATAGAGTTGGCATCAGAAGGTAACATTAACTAGCTAACTGAAATGGTATGTGCAAGCATGGAACTAGCCAATTTGAATAAGTTAGAATACTAATGCTTTGATTTCTACCATCAAAATGAACAGTTAACAGTGTTGCTGTTTATCTGCAAATGCTCAAACCTCCTTTTTGCTAGAACTGCATGGACTAGCTGATGAACCAAAAATAGTTAAAATGTCCACTAAGTGCTATTATAATTGAAACAACTAACGAAGCTGTGTAAACCACAAGCCTTATACCTCTTCATGAGTGAGCAAGTTTGAATCTTGTAGTCAGATTGCTGATGTTGTCAAGGATTTTTCTTAGGGAGTATTTAAACCCAGATACTCAAAATAAATATTTTCAAACATCCAATTTTCTTTTACCCTTTTGCAGCTGGATTATGATGTTCCCCTTTTCCTCTTTGTTTGTTTTGGGAATTAGGGTTTTCCAGTGAGCCCATGTGCTGTTAAGAACTGTCTCTAGATATTGAGTTTACATTACAAACAAGCAAAAATTCCCAGTCTGTCAGAGATCTTCTCCTAGGATACAAGGAAAAGCAAAGTTCAACTAAACTGCACAATTAATTCGCCATCACTTCTGAATAGAGAGAAAAGGTTGCTTTAAGCTGTTCTGTCCTCCCCTAGGGATTTAAGGTCAGTTTCAAGAAGCAAAATTACTATTCTTTCAAAGTTGTCTCTCTTGATTTGTATTCCTGTAATTATCTTCTCAGGATCTCTTCCTTTTTAACTTGTAAACTCAGCTTAATAAATCAATTCGAGGATTAGATACTTGTAAGCATACCTACTCTGAGAGCTGGATGGACAGGAAAAGGAATAAAGTAGGACAGTTTCCTTTCATGCCCACTAGTTTCACCAATGGATGAGTTATTTTTGTTTTATACAAAGGAGTCTGAGATTTTCTTCCCCCCAGAAATAAGAAAAAAGTGGTATTTTGTTTGTTTGTTTGTTTTTACTTAAAATTCTGTTTCTTTTAACATAAAGATGAAGAGCACTGTCATTCTGTCTTTTTAAGCTGTAGACAAATTCTGGAGATCAAAACAAATTTTGTGTGTGTGTGTGAAGGAATAAAGGCTTGGAAGTGGCTCTTTTACTGCATCTGGCTCTCAAGCTACTGGAATTAGAAGGCTTTAAGTGAAAATAAGGAACATAAACAGTTAAATGTCTTCTCAATTATATTAGCAAGCTGAGCCAGTATTTGACTATACCACTGATTTTTACTTTCAATAAGAGCTCAGAATGTCACTAGGTTTTGAGTTCTTTTATTTTCAAGTGAAGGAATATAATCCTCCCAAAATGGCTTTGCAGATTAAAGATTCTAGTTTTGGGATGATTTCTCAAGAAAGTCAGTATAGGGGCACCTGGGTGGCTCAATGGGTTAAAGCCTCTGCCTTCGGCTCAGGTCATGATCCCAGGGTCCTGGGATCAAGCCCTGCATCACATCTGGTTCTCTACTCAGCGGGAGCCTGCTTCTTCCTCTCTCTCTCTGCCTGCCTCTCTGCCTACTTGTGATCTCTGTCAAATAAAAAAAAAAAAAAAAAAAGAAAGTCAGTATAGTCAACAGGTCACGTTCATGAGCTAAAACTGCTGGATCCAAATCCTAGCTATAGCCTTACTGTGCCATCCTGGGAGGATGCTCAGTTTCTTCCTTTGTGAAGTGGGAATAATAATGGTACCTACTTCATCGGACTGGTGTGAGAACTAAATGAGTTAATATAGGTAAAGCAAATAAGCAATACCTGGCACATAGTAAGTACTCCATAAAAGTTACTATTGTTCACAGTATTCTTCACATTCTCCTGGAAATGCTGTAGAGAATATGTGTGAGCCACATTTATTTTATTTTGAGAAGTAGTGTGACAGAGTTTGTATCAAATGGAACACCTTGCAGTGTTATTCACTAAAGGTGGTGGGAACTAGTATTATCAAAAGAGATTTATGTGTCCTCTTCTCTGAAAATATCTGAAATGTGTTTCTATTTATGAAAATTCCAGGCAGAAAGAAGACTGCCTGGAAGCTAGCTGACTTTCTTGGGAAGTTGATTAAACTCTCGGTTTTTATGATTATCTTGCTCTATTTCTTTGCTATTCATATTTCACTGTTTAAGGTGACATGAAGAGAAGAAATGTTGGCGAAATGAGGACAGGTGGAGGAATAAGGAAATACATCACAAATTAGCAATTTTACTATTTAGAGAGTAATTAAAATATAGATTTATAAAGAGGACCCTCTGGTTTTGAAGGATACTGATTCTGACTTGGGATGCTGAATTCTGTCTTCCTTATTGACAAAGGTGACTTAAAATATATGACTAAAAGGAATCTTAAAAATCAATACCCAATTTTAAAGATGAGGAAAATGAGCTCCAGAGTGATTTAATTAACCACTACTCCATTTATTCAATAAATATGTATTGATTTTCCAGTATGTGATACTTGCTGTACTGGGTAATAGAACAAGGGGGTCTGGTCTCTGTCTTTGTAGCATTGAAGGACTACAGTGGGGAGATAGGCGACAATAATAAAATGTGACAAAGGGAAGTGTAAGCAGCTTGGGGTGTGCACAGCAGCAAGAAGTAACCTACGAGAGGAGGTCACCAGTGGTATGGAATTCTAATTGAGCCCTGACGAATTCCAGTTGAGTGGGCCAATGCTCTGGGAAGTTGCCCAGCCTTTGAGAAGGTCGGGAGCGGGGGAAGAGAGTGAGGGCAGGGCATGCAAGCTGTTCGATTTGATTGGAAGGAGTGTGGGTTGAAAGGGATGACACAAAGCTAGAGGGAGACACAGATCATAGTGGGCCAGGTAAAGCCTGTTTTCATGATCCCAAAAGCAATGGAAGCATCCAGGAAAGTTTTAAGTGGAGAGAAACACAGATCTGTGTTGAGATCATTCTGGCTGTATAGCCTGGTGGGTGGATTTGGAGGGGTAAGCCAAGAGTCAAGGAGGCCAGTGGGTGGCTCTTGCAGAGGCTTGGCTAGAGAGGGGGTGGCTTAACCTACTGTCTATGGGTAAATTCTATCAGATCATAATCACATAGAAGATAATGATTTCATTTCTAAGTCTTATTCTCAAATAGTTATTACTTTATTACAATTTTCTTTTCACCCAAGTTCCTAAAAGATAGCCATTTGTGAACCTTCTTTTCCCTTTATTGAAGCAGGGATTTGATAGAGCATGCCCTTCTCTATTGTAGGAGGAAAATGATTAGCTTAACTGTTTTAGCTGCTGTTTGTTACCCAGCAGCTAATTCCTACCTACTAGATCCTTTCATCTTTGTGTCTGTTAGCTGTATTCGTGTTTGCCATTCTCCTTGTCACTAGGCCAGTAGTACCCCTTACCTGTTGCCATAACAAGCCAGCTCATCTCCCTGAGTCCTAAACCTTTATTTCCTCATATTTAGCTTCACATTGTGCTTTAAGATTCCCTTGCTCAAATGCTTTCAGAGGTTTACCTCTGCCTGTAGGAGAAACATTAGCCATTATTCCACCTGCTCTTAGAGTTTTCCTAGCCCCCTGACTCTCATACATTCTGCCCTCAAGCTGGACTGCATTTCTACCTTTGCATGGTTCTGGATGACTTACTCCACTTTCTGAAATCTTAACCATTTTTTCAAGGACAACATTGAAACCATTTTTTTACATGATACTTTTCTATGTTCATACCAAGCAGAAGTGCTATTATCCACTCAGGGATCTTCTAAGTGAGCTCCTGAATTTTCCCGTTACTATAGTTACATGCACACATATCTCATCTCTCCTATTAGATTATAAATTCTTAGGAACACAGTGATTCTTTTTTTTTTTTCTCTCTCTCTCTCTTCCTCAGTACCTTGTTCAGTGCTTTAAAAGTAGTGGGCATTTGGTAAGGACTTACTTAATTAAATAGATGTTACTTTTCATGCCAAGTTTTAAAACTTTTATAAGGAGTTCTTTCATTGGTGATCCAAATGCCTTTAAGAAAATGATATAATTTATGGAATAAAATGAAGATTATAACAGTAATTGTTACTTAGGAAGCCCAGCCTATGAAGGGGAGAAATTGATAATATTGCAGCAAGAAAGATACCCAGGGAGTAAATAAAAAATTTAAAATTGGATTCCTTCATTCATTAAATATGTGTTAAATATCATTTTATGTTTCATTCATTATTGTAGACTGCTAAAAAGATAAGATCTTTGTCCTTTTAGAGCTAATTCTAGGCAGGGAGACAAATGGGTGTCCTAGCTACATCTTGAATTATTTCAAAGGCATTGATTTTTGTAAGTCTTTATACAGTTAGCCCCATAAAAAACATTTTTCTGGGTCATAAAAAGTTATAATCTTTTTTACTTTGACTTTATTACCATACTCACACATCCCACAAACATCTATTGGTATAGTGGTAGTGAGGCACTTTGCTAAATTTGCAGCTAAGTCAGAAGCCACAGCCATCTAAGCAAGCAAATGCACTACATTCATTATGTTCAAGTATGGCCAAAGGATGTTCATAAGATTGAGAGTATCAGGAAATGCTTACGTGTACCAAAGCATATAGCCTCACAAAATGGCCTACGTTTGGCTCCAGACTGGGAAGTAGAGAGGATAAGAGAAGGGTAGCTGTTTAGATGGCAATGGAGCAGTATAGAAATGTTGCCACACTGGGACTGGTCCACACGCTGAGGGTTATTCCTGCAAGAATATGTTAATGTTTTTCATGAACCAAAGAGGGTGTGGGTGGGCACGAGGTAGTGAGAGAGACCCCCAACCCAGAGAAAGGGCTAGAGAGGCAATGAGACCCCAAAAATGAGTCTCTGTAGCATGTACTGCTGAAAGAGCAGGTCCTGAAGAGGTGTGGTCAGACAAAACAAGATTTGGTCAAGGAAATTGAGGTAAGACCATCAGCAATGAGGAAAGAAGTCTCAAAACACACACACACACACACACACACACACACACGCACATACACGCCTGCATATGCATGCACACACACTCACACAGACACTCTAAGAGGGGGTCAGCTTTAAAAATCTGGGAGCCCAGAGCATATGGGACCTGTTAGATAAGAACTTCTTGTTTCACATACCAGTTCTGCTTATGCCGTTCCTCCACCCCCAACTTTGGAAGAGTCAGTACTTGAGTTAAGAAGATAAATAAGAAACAGTGGAAGAGAAGACAAACTTAGGAGGTTTGGATCTTTATTTCTCAGCTTCCCACCTGAAATAGGTTTCTGTCAGAGACAGAGAGGAGACTCAACTTTAAATGTTTAATTATTGTAAGGGTCTAGGCATACTAATTTTTGAATGGAGACTGTAATTGAGGTTTATCTTTACATCAGAGTATAATATATTTTACTAAATGCATTTTTAATATTTATTTATTTGAGAGAGAAAATAAGAGAGAGAGAGAGAGAGAGCAAGCATGAGAAGAGGGAGGGTCAGAGGGAGAAGCAGGCTCCCTGCTTAGGTGCTTAGATGTGGGACTCAATCTTGGGACCAGGATCATGACCAGAGCTGAAGGCAGTTGCTTAACCAGCTGAGCCATCCAGGTGCCCCTTACTAAATGCATTTTAAAGGGGCAATGAGAAATGAAAATAAATTTGCTTTCTGATTTTCTTCCACAAATTAGTGTTCTTCCTGCCTTTTACTCAGGTCAAAACAGTATTCCACTATTGAAGCCCATATCTGATGAGGATCACACCAATATCTTGGATAAAAAAGGCTTTAATAGGACAAATGTAAGCATTGTTAGTTTGGACTTACTAAGGTGAGATTTGAAATTGGCCTTAAAATAAAGGTTTGGAGAGAAGTGAAAAGCATATTCTAAAGGAAGTTGTGACCATAGAGATGCTCAAAGGTATATTTTGCATGCAAACAGAAAATCTGGGTAGAGGAGAGGATCCTATTGAGAAAGAAAGTTTGGAAAGATGCATTGGGAATATGCTTGTTGAAGAGTTTGATGGCCAAGTTAGGAAGTTCAAACTTCCTTTTCAAATGATGAGTTGATAGTTAATGCCTTTTAAACCAGGGAATGGAATGTAAAAATCACTTATTCATCAAAACTCAACTGGTAGCTCACTGTTGCCTTTTCCAAATCCCTAACTCTTTCTCTAGATATCAGGATATCATATTTTATCATTTTATCACATCACTGTATTTTCTCTACACCATCTTCGTTCTCTTGTTTATTGTCGGACTCTCACTATTCAGTGAAAGCTGAATGAGTACAAAAGTCCTTCTAAATTCCTTTGGTTGTTGTCTTTCACTGCTATGATATCTCTAGAACAGTGACTGGGTACATACAGTAGGCACTTGTTCAATATCTGGCTCAATAAATAAATAATGAGGAAAGAGAGACTGGAGTAGATGAACTGTTACAGAAGATTGGGGGAAAAATGATGAAAATAGGGCTAAGGTTTTGGCAGTAGTCAGAGAGAAAAGAAGACACGCACAAGATGAGTTGTGAAGGAAGGATCAATAGAGAACCAGACAGAAAAGAAATGTTATTGGCAATGCCAAGATTTTGAACCATTTTCTAGGGAAATGATGGTGCTCCTCCTAGAATCTGGCACTAAGAAGGAAGACCAGTGTCTAGGGTGATGTTAGGCTTTTAGCTTTCCACTAGCTAGAACTCTGTGTCCGTGGGAGATGCTGGTGGAAGGGCGTTATCGGCATGAGCACTGCAACCATCACAGAGGGTAAGGAAGCCACGCTCTGCCAGGGACACAGTGTCACTTCCAGCAATTTAACATTTTTGTGCCTGTGACAGCCTGAGCTTTAACAATTCAAATGTTTTTTAATGTTGGGGAGAGTGGGGAGATGTGGTCTTTTTTTTTTTTTTTTAATTATTCTTGATTTTTGCTTCATGAAGTCATTTATTAAGTGTGGAATACAAGTGAACACAAAGAGGTTGCTCAGGCCCCCTAGGAAGTGAAGCTGGTGGCTCAACCCAAGCCTCCCCAACCCCCTGCTGCCTATCCCTCATTCCCTCTTCAGTTTTTTCCCATGTGGCTCTGAACGCTGCTTAGGAAACTATCTTTGGCAGTATTTGTGAGGATTGCCAGCTTCAGCTAAGCAACCATTCACTTGAACGAAGTAGAAGCTGAGTGGAGAATGTATAAGAAGTTGCCAAATGAGGTTTTTTAAAATTTTTTCTCCCACTCCGCAGATCCGGAGGGCAAAGGGGAGAACTGTGACAAATAATGTTTTCCCACATCCCCCCGTTCAAAGGGATATAGTTATAAAGACAATTTGAGTGTTAAGTGTGCAGTTATCCAAATCAGTAAGCATCCTGTTTTCAGAAATAGAATGTTTTCATTGATAATAATCTTCAAATACCAATAACCTCCCTTTTCTAATATTTTAATAAATATGTATCATGTTTGTGTATCTTAGTAGAATTTACTATAGGTAATAAAAGAAAAATTTCCTTGCAATGAAAACAATATGAGGTTTCCAGAAAATGAAACTATTCACACAACTCATGGGGACTGCACTTCATTAGTTGAGCTTAATTAATTGATTAATATTCTGGCTTGCAGAATTTATTTTAGACAACTGGTTAATCTAATCAGAGTGGATTTGCTGTGAAGAATAATTTTGTAGAGTGATTCACTGGGTATTCTCTGTATGACCATTATTCTCTGTCCAATTGTTGTGGACTGAATGTTTGTGTCTCCTTCTACTCCCATCCCACATTCATCTGTTGAAGCCCTAACCCTAATGTTATGGTATTTGGAGGTGGGATCTTTGGGAGGTAATTAGGTTAGATGAGCTTATAAGGATGGGGGCTTCCATAATGGGAAGCAGGCTCTCACCAGCAACCAAATCTGTTGGCACCTTGATCCTAGACTTCCCAGGCACCAGAATTATGAGAAATACATGTCTCTTGTTTAAGCCACCAAGTCTACAGTATTTTGTTATAGCAGCCTGAGCAGACTACGACAGTAGTGCTTCTAAGACTTGAGTGTGCATGAGAATAATCTGGAAAGGTATTTAGTACATATACTGCTGAACCCCAAACTAAATGACATCAGTCTGGAATACGACTGCCCCAGTATTCTTCATTTTAAGTAAACTTCAAAGTATTTCTGAGGCTGGCTGTTCGGTTGATAAACACAATTTATAACAGAGTCAAGATGACTATTGTTTGTGTAGTAGATGGGAGGGTGGGAAGGAAAGGTCGGCTACCTCTGACTTTGTCCTTCAAGTTTCTCATTCTCTCCTACTTCATCTGTTCCAATCTTTTCCATCTGAATGACATACTTAAAATTAGTGGATTCCTTACCTATATCATATAGCATCAAATATGGCTTTAGGATTTAATTAATTAATTAATTAAAGTGGGCTCCATGCTGGGTGAACTTCAGGCAGGGCTTGAACTCACTACCCTGAGATAAAGACCTGAACTGAAATAGAGCTAGGTGCTTAATGGAGTGAACCACCCAGGCACCCCCAGCTTTAGGATTTTAGCAGGAAAGAAAGTGGGGAAGATGAACACTCTGTAACACCTCAGTCTTTTCCTACTAGGGCTTCCTTTGTTCAATAACCAGAGTAAAGGTCTCTTTCTTCTAAACTTTATGCATCATGTTTGTTTAGGAAATCACAGCCGAGGAAGGAAATCTCTTAGACAGAATTGTGAAGTAAGCACAAATTATGGTTGTCCACTTTCTACCATACTAGATGATGTTAGCTTTTCTGAAAGAAAAAAAAAAATGAACCTATAAATCCAATGTTTTGGAAGGTTGGTTGACTGCGTGGTCCCAGAAACATATAGTCTTTTATACCTTTGGATGAAATAATTTAGTTTAAAATTCAGAGAAATTAATGAACCAAGGCAAGTACTAGAAGAAATTTTTCTTGGAAGGAGGTAGGGCTTTTAGCATTCTTCAAACATCTTTCCCAAGGGTAGGCCTTGAGCAAAGTCTATGGAGGAGATATATCCAGGAATCTAAGTTCCATATCTTGGCTTCTTATTAATTCTGAAGTGAGGTATGGTCTGATCACCAATATATCTGGACGTGACAGTAATCACTGGGATTAATGCATCAGAATGTGGAGGGTCTTTCCTTCTTTATAAGATGTTTCAAAATAGAAACAGTTAATTATATTCTCCAGATCTCTTTTTCTCCTTGAGACAGATACAAATTCCAATGGTTTTGACCTTGTAGTGCCATCTCCTAAATTGGCGTGCATTTCAACATATTTTGTGAAAGCAGTTTCCATTATTTTATATTCACCAACACATGGTACATTGAAATTGTTAAGCAAAATATAAAATATTACTAATACTCTATCTGCTCTGTCTTATTAACAATCAAAGGAGATGGTCTCTACCAGATGGAGGGACAGTTCTGTGATATCCATTTTTTTTATGTCCATAAAATACTCTAGTACAAATCACAAATCAGAGAAAGACTTTCACATAAAGACTCCTATTTCAGCTCTTGGGTTGTCTGGAATGAAGCATAAATTCATGCAATTAAGACAGCAGGTTTCCTGCCTGTGGGAAAGCACCCAGGTCAGAGATTCATATGTGGATTTTCCCAGAGTATTCCTACTGACTGACTGAATCTTTGGAATCAACCTCAGGTCCCTTGGCTTCTTCTCTTGTTCTTAGTATATTTAAAAACGGAAACCCCTGAGCTTTCCCTTTTTCAAGTTGTTGTGTACGTTATGAATAAATGCCCAAATGTGTAAAATGCTGAGAATTTCTTACATAAAGAATGAATGACTATTTCAGCTGGGTAAGGAAATTTTGAATTTTTACTAGTCTACAAAATGTTTTTACTATCTCATTTTCCAGGTGGGAAGAAATTAGGTTGTAAAGAGGAGAGAACCCTTAGCATTTGGGCCTTAACAAACAGAAATGCTATTCCCCTCCATGCTGACTCTTTGTAAGACTATTCTTGCCACGGTATTTAGTTTTGCTGATTATGGTGCTCATCAAAATCAGGCTCCAGGAGCTAGAATTTGCTCACATTTTCATACCTGGTATTTATTTCTCAGCTTGTTAGTAAACCTATTGTCTTCACAGACTTTTCTGGTTCTCAGTTTTTTCCCCTTCTTTCTAGTTAACTGTAGATAATTTTGTAGTTTATTTCTCCCATTTGCATTTCTTTGCCCCTCAGAAGACACTGGCTCTGTCTGGGGATGTGTAAAGCCTTCCTCGGGGAACTCCACTGTGGGTTCTATTTCACTGGTTGGTCTTCCTCTTTGCCAAAGTATGTCCCTCTACTTGGAGCTCAAAAACAATTGTTGAAATGAATCCCAGCATAAAATTGGGAGGCAGTATAGCTTAGTAGTAAACAGGATAGGACTTGGGGTAAGAGCATAAGTTTTGAATTTCAATTCCTGCCTTGTTAACTACCTGAACTGGAGGAAATTACTTTATCTCTCTGGGCTTCCCTTTCCTGAGTAAAATAGAGATTCTAGTATATGCCTTCTAGGGTTCTTGTGAATGTTCAATTAGATAATCCATGGAACGGTCTAGCAGAATTCTTGGCACATGGCAATTGGTCAATAATTATCATCTATTATTATGACCTACCATTAGTTCTGTCATCTCTCAGCATCGAGCAGTATCTCAAATACATCTATATTGTAAATTCTCAGTCTAAATACATCCGTCAAATGAAGGAACTTTTTTCATCCAGTTGATAATTCTCATAGCCTCTTCACTATTCCAGAATTGCAAGTTTAATTCTTGGAATACTTTGAACTTTACATGTTTGTGAAATTTTGTGTGTATTTTTACATTTTTTTGTGTGTCCCCATTACATGTCCAGAATCTTCTTTTGGTTATAATAGGTGCTTAATAAAAATTTATTGACCAAATTGCTTCCCCTCTCAGCTACCTTTTCTTTATGATGGTAATCCAGTTTTTAGGGGAGTCTCCTCAACTTGTAGTCTTAATACCCTCATGCTACATATATAAGCTGTATTTTTTTTTTCAAACTATGTGTTTTAGTATCCTGGTTTTGAAATTTCTGTCTTTTTGGTGCATACCTATACTCTCCCAACTGAATTTACTCAAATGTGTATAGGTGGGTGTAGGTGTGTGCATTGGTGCACAGACAATGACAGTGAAGTAAATTCTGACAAGGAATTAAAAATGAGAGCTACCCTGGACTTTTTGTAGGGACCTTTTGTATATATGGTTTTGTTTTCAAACATGATGTTTCAGTCTGTGCTTGTATAGATAATATCTGAATGTTTTCCCAATTTATTTCTCTGTACAGTGTATAATTTCTAGTTCCATAAAAAGATGACTAATTTAGTGAGGAAATATATTCTCTGTAGATACAGACTTCTTAGAAGGCCTCTGTTCCAGGGAGAAGTCACAAGTATATTAATGGCTTACTTTTCCTCTACCAAGAAAATTGATTTCCCCTTTGTTTCTAAGGAAAATCATTTTGAGGGTACCACTATGTGATGAATGGTATGATGAAAACACTTTGAGGCTTCAGGAGGGAGAATACTGGTTCAAAAACTATTTATTCCATGCAATCTAATTTATTCCCTGAAAGATATAGTCAGTTTTGGAATGCTACTTCTCCTCAGTGTCTCCTTAACTTAATTCACATGAATGTTTCCATGTACAATCTAGTGCTTACCACGCAGTGAAGAAGAGAGCACAGAAATTTCTGTGTTTAGCTGCTGATTCACCTTACTCCTAGTCCTATATTTTCTGAAGTTGCCAAGTGTAACCTACGAACTTATTTCCTGATTATATCATTTACTCCTCTACTGTCTAGCATAACTTGCATTTTAATGCCTGTGACTTGGAGAAACAATTGAGTGGGATGGTGAGTCTACCAAGATATTGGCTTAAGAATCTTAAAAGAAGCCTACACATGGATGGCTAGGAACCAGATTTTAAGTGAACAAAATAAAAACCTCTTTCTCTCCTGTAGTTATTTCAGGCTTTTCTATTTTTAAAGTAACCTTCACATATGGTACCTCCATATACATCTAAATATATTCCACATAGATATATGCATGATTTGAGTTTACTTTTCATGATACAGCACAGTGATGAATTTGAGCTTAATTATACTGGCTTTTCAGATTGTGTTTTGTATGAAGGGACTACTGTATTCCAACAGAATTACTATGTATATCATGTACACGTACACATTTAAACTATGCATCTAAACTATATCCACCATTATATTCCTAGCACATTCTATTAATTATGGAAATCACTTTGATTTCAAAAGTAGAATTTACATGACAACAGCTTCTGAGGCTTCATGGAATATCACACCAGCATGTCACAGAATTCCCTTGTAGTGTGGGCGTTGACAGGGTTCTGTTGACATTGAATTTGCAATGAAAATATCTCATAAATGTGCATCCACATAGAACATTACTTAGAAAGGATCATCTCACTATTCACATAGGTCATTACTGTCAGAGATGAAAAGTTTCCTCATACTTCCATTAGTAAAATAAATTATTAGAAACATATAATCATACACATACATATCAATGACCTGAAAGAAGAGTTTTAAATATTTAGAAAAGATGTCCAGATATAGAACTGTATCCTTTGAATTCTCTCCTGTAACTGTATAAAGGTTTTATATATTACAAGTTCAGTATGAATGTTAGATGAAGAGTCTAAGTTAGGCAAGAGAATTGACTGATCCAGTGGGGTTATAATAGGGAGTAAGTAACAAGATAAAATAGAACCATGGGAAAATTAGGCTGAATATCACAACAAAGTTCAAAATAGGGAGAACTATTAGACTGTGAAATAGTCTTTCAAAGGCACCAGAAGAAGTCATTACTTGAGCCATTTAAAACCAGACTGGACTGAAATACTCCAAAATACAGTATGCTATGGGGACCAAGCCTACATCAGAAGTGGAAGGAGGGGAATGGCCTAATAGTTTCTACTGTTTCTCTGATTACTATGATTGTACTCATTTTATGTGTTCGGTCTTGGTGGATAATCTTCTATAATTTTATGCTACTTCTTGGGAACAATTTCAACAAATTCATCCAGTACAGAATTGGATGCATTTAACAGAATCTCAGAAGAGACGAAAATGCATAATAAAGTCTGTGTAAAATCACAAAGTGAGATAAGTATGATTACTTTACTACTCATTTTTTGGGAGTAACCCTTGGAGGAAACAGTTCTCACCCTGGAACTCTGGCCATATTTCAGTGTGCAGAAACACATCCTGTCCTTCTGGTTTTCAATGGAAATTAGGCATTAATTTTCATTTTTTAAATTTAATGCTATCTTGGGATGATGTTGAGTGCAGAACAACAAATTGAAACATAAATATGTTGGTGGGCTATATTTTGGCAGGAGGTAGCCAGGAACCTGGAAAAAAAATCATGCACTATTTTGTGACTGATATTGATTAGAGGACTGGACAAGAAGGACAAAACGTTTGGATTTGAAAAAAATAGAGTTTGACATGAAATAAGAGAGAAGAAAAGTACCTAGGTAAATTGTAAAAATGTTATCATTAGGAGTCTTTCAGAATAAGGCCATCCTTAATCTTGTGCTATTCTGGTTGATCACCTATCATGAAGAAGGGAAATGAGACAGGTGACCTTCTGATAATTATCCTAATTTTTTTCACTCAGAAACATTAATTTAAATGTAATTAAAAATAAAGATCACTCAACTTTATGCTATCTTTGTATTTGTTCAACTTACCAACTTAAATTGCAGTGAACTAAAATCAGATGGGCTTATCATGTTGATGTTTTTAGTAATTGTAGGGTGAGTGTAAATCATCCAATTTACACTCATTTCTTTCCCTGTGTACACCACAACTTCATAAAAGACCATCAAACACAAATGAGTGAATCATAGGATGTATTTTCATTATTTATAAAATTTTCTGTTTATGTAGCTTTCTATACACTTTCTCAACTTACTCATCACATCTTCCTAAAGTGTGAAAAAAACCATTCAGTTTAAATAGAAAGGTGCCTCCTTCCTCTAATCCCCAAATATAACCTATTCCTTGGTTGGCATAATTTTTTATGAGCTGGATTTCACATTTCATTGTCAATGATCTGGCTCACAGAACAGGAGATTTTATACCTAGATATTTTTGCGGGAGTCAATGGGCACTTAACAATACTAAGAGATGTTCTTACCATTTATCCCTCTTTTTAGCCCAATGAATGGAGACATTCTGGAATTTCCATTGTTTTATTTGTGAAAACATAAGTTTCAAGACTTTTCCTCAGTTTCCATCCTGAGCACCTGTGTTACTCTGAATATATATCCAGATAGCCTTAGGGCATGTCTATCCAAAATACCCATGTACTCCTGCTGGGTGATCAGAACCTGAAAGGATGGACAGCTAAAACCCACAGGTGTGAAAGATCTTTGTACATCCAAGAAAATGCCATTGTGAAAGGGAAAAATATCACTTTATTAAGGTCCAATGTGCAATAGCTTTTTAGAATCTGTTCAAATTCCATTGGGCAGTTTTGAGAAAAAAGATGCATAACGTTATAGAATCAAGTAATAGAGTAAAGTAAACAGCTTTGGGTAGGAGCTGTAAATCCACCGGAGTTTAGTGTAATAGGAACTGAGATGTTTTTTGCCTCCATTAAATATATTTATTTACATAAACAATTAGAGTTCCGGTAGCAGTCTTAAAATATGTGATCAGATAAACCAAAGCTGACTTAGATTTAGGTAAATGAATAATGTTTCTCTCCAGATCGATGTTTAATTTTTTTCCCATAGAAACACAATATAACTCTATTGAACAGTGCTAAGAGTAGGAAGCACAAACAAAATTAAGCAGAGAATCTCAAAGTAATGAACTATTGCTGAGATCCTTAACTCACAGCCCTCAACTCTTACTAACCTCAACTCTGCATATACCTGAGAAGTAACTATATTTACCTCAAACACATCACTATTCAATAACAATAGACATATTTTATCAGCAAATTAACAGCACTTGACCAAAGATCTTTAAAGGAGTACAGTTTTATTCCTAATCAGAATTTACAATGCTTTAAAATACTTAAAAGGCAGGGGCATATCCCCTTAAGATAGCCATCAAAAAATGTTGTATCGTAAGTCCTCCACGTTTGTTAACCCAGGGAAGGAGCTAGAAGGAAATCTAAATGAAATCCGTAAGAAACAAGCTTATTGGATGTATTACGTAGTCTATTTCTGGATCGCGAATCTCCCGCCCTCTCTGAGTTACCTCACTGTCAGATAAGAAAATGGAACAAGATCTATGAAGAGATATGCTCCCAGTCTGGCTTTTCGATTTTTCGCTCAAGCCAAAAAGAGCAAAGGGCATCGAGTTAGGGCTCCTTTCCAAGCGTGCTGGTAGGAGAGCGAACCACTGGCCGCTTCTGGCAGCAGAGCATATTCCGGCTGCAACACGGACCAGGTCCCACTGACCGCTGCCTACCTCTCCTGGCCACCTCCACACCCACATGAAACCGCCAGTGTGGCAGCCAGTCATCGCAAGGTTTCCTGTGCACAAAGCCCAAGGAGTCCCTGAATAGGAACGAATCCTGAGCCCAGAGCAAGGCTAGTGATGGTTGGCTGGCAAGACTGGTCTCTCTGGGGGGTCCGTGAGGGCCAGTTCTTCCCCCACCTCTCGCACCCTGCACCCCGGTCGCAGGTCTGTGCCCTGAAATCTGCCTCCCTCCCGGAGACACAGACGTGCGCGCACACACACAAACTCTCACTCACGCACACCCACATCGCCTCTGTCCCCCTCCCGCCCTACCCCCGGCAGAACTGGGCTCTGCCTCAACTTTCCTGGCTAAGCCTGCCCCACGAGGAACCCGCGCCTCCGCGCCCTCGCTGGGTGCCCTCCAGAGGGACACGTCCTCCTCTGGGCCCCTTACCTCTCATCGACAACTCCTGGCAGGGACTGGAGCTGACTGAGGTGGCAGTGGCGGCGGCTGAGCCTGCACCCGGGTTCTGGCTCATGGTTGGTCCTCCTCATCCGACACAAAAGAGGTAGCTTGCTGGCTTTGTCCTTTCCAAATCCAAGGAAGAACTTATTTTGCCCCCGAAATGGCCAACTTGTGCGCGCCGCTTCCTGTCACAGTGCCCCCTGCCCCCGCCCCCTCCTGGCTGCTCGCTGGACCACTGCCCGGTGGCAGAGCATCCAGGCCTCCGAGGCAGTGGGGAGTGGGAAAAGGAAAGGTGGGAGGGGTAGGGAGGGAGGGGGTTGGGAAAAGGGGAGACCCAGTGGTATTCAGCGGAGGGGAGGAGAGCACTTCCAGAGGAGTCCCTCTCCGCTTTACAGGCAAACCCACTTCCCAGGCGCGGAAAGCAACTTTCCTTCACCTTGGCCAGGCTCAAACCGTCGTATCTAATTGGGACTCTCGGCAGAGACGAGGACCTTCTGGCATTCTCCCCTTCTCATTCTCTTTCTCTTTTCCTGCCTCTCTCATTCTCCTTTTCCTTTTCCCCCTCCCTCTTCCCCCCTCCTTTAATAGGGGTGTATCTGCAGAGTCTTCAGTGAGCCAGGGTACCTAGACAAGAGGATTATTATAGGAGAGCCAGGGCGATTTTGCTAGCTGCTTCGCCTCATTCTGTTGGAAATCCTTAGGCAGGGCAGGCAAGGGTGGGTGAATTTCGGAGGGGTGGGATGAAGGGGCGTGGGCCGACAGGAAGATCTGCGGCTCCAACTTTGAAGCTCAGCTCGCTCGAGCTCTTGCCTGCGGGAGAGCAGACGCTAACGGCCGTGGAACTCTCCAGCGATCCCCGAGCAATGGGTTGACCGCATGCTGGAGGAGAAAGGGAGAGCGGGAGCTGAGAGGGAGCAAGTGAGCCTGAGAGCCCGCTGTGCCTCTCTGCCCCACACACCACTCAACTGCACATTGGGAGCCCCTGGAGAGGGCTTGTGCAGAACAATCTCTGGGTCAGGCGGGAGGGAGACGCTCCTGTTTCCTAGCAACCCCCATCAATCTTCTTGGGATAGCTCCCTCTGAAGGAATGTGATTGGACAGCCCCTGGAGGGAAGCCACGCCCCCTCAAGAAGGCCGGGCTGCTGCTTTTTCGCATTCTCCTAAATTTCTTAGGTGGCATAAGATTAGAGGGGAGTGCTGAATTACCTTCCTTCTTATCCTCCTATGCTACCACCCAGGCCTCTTGCAGCGACTCCCCCCACCCCCACGTTAGTCCTTCTCTAGCCCTACTTGGGGTTGGCACACACAGGCACTGCTCTCTATGGAACCTCTTCTTTCTTCTTGAAATTAAATAAATAAAAACCTTGAATCGGTGACGTAGGCACAAAAGAGAAAAAGGCACACGGAAATAGCTATAATAGGCTCCAAGCTACAGATACAATTCTAAAGGTAAAATTCCAGGCATCTTTCTATGTTTAGAAACACGTTGTGTTTAATTTCAGAATCGAAACTTCGCTGGCATTAATTTTTCCGCCCTGATATACTAACTTTGTGTTAAACAAGGACTGAGTTATAGGGAACCGGAGACAATTAAACTTAATGCTTCAATGCTACATTTATTCTTTAATATTTAATGTTAAGTTGTTTTAACAACTGCCTGCTTTTGTAACCTAGTCAGAACATTTAAACTACAGAAATAATTTTACTAATTCTTTCAGAGAGTCGACACTATTTAGAAGACACGTGTACTTATATATTCCATTGTGAACACCACTGAAACTAGAAACTCTAGTATATAAAAATTAAAATGTTATTAAATAGTGAAACTCTAAAAATGCCTGAAGTTCCTCTTCCAAAACCATTCTTTCTGGAATGCAACAGCAGTGCTAAAATAACAGCAAAATCATTCTTTCTTTGTATTACATTGCTATTACCTAACGTGTACCAAAATCACATTAGACTTTTGTAAGAATTTTCACAATGTCTGTCCAATAGACAAGCGTACATTAAGGAGCAGTGACAGGACAAAGGAGCACACAAGGATCTGTTCACTGCAGTGCTTCAGATATGCATGAAGTCATGTTGGCAGCTTTTGGTTTCTTCCAGAATATTCCATGATATACCTTTTTTGCCTTTCGAAGACTGTCAGAATCAGCTGAGATAAGGGAGAAGCAGAAGAGATCTGATGTTTCCATTCATTAAAAATAAAAGTAGCTGTGTTTGCACAAAAGCAAGCACTGGTGTATAGGCTACACTGCATAGCCAGAGCCACATGTTCTCTATTTCACATACTAGGGCTGTCCTATGTGGGGAGCCAGAAATACTGAGCAAATTATTAATCCATTCTTGGGTTTGGCCTTATGGGACACTTTTTTCCCCCTGCTACATGCACACAGAAATGATGAACATAAGGGCTTTTCAGCCTGGTGAAAGTGTATTACCTGAATTTGAATCCTTAATTGCCATCCCTTCCTAGCTGGGTGAGCTTCGGCAAGGTTCTTAACCTCAGTTTAGCTTGGTTTGATCATCTATAAAATGGGAATAATAATCGTTCATCTCAGAGTCATTTTGAGGATTAATAAGTACCATTTAGGTAGTATGCAAATATTAGCTCAGTTAGTCTCTAGTTTATAGCTAACTGGTGGTATTTTCATTGTTGTGCCATATATAATATTTAATTCAAGGCACTTAGTCTTGTGCTTTAATTCTTCCTTTTTAATTTAAGTTTATCATTGAGAACATGGCTTTAACTTTTAATGTTTACTTGTGTGTGTGTGTGTGTGTGTGTGTGTGTGCGCGCGCGCGCGCGCGCGTGTGTGTTTATGCGCCCGCCAGCACATACATGCATGTTCTCAAGTTCCTTTTAAAAGCCTCAAGGGATAGAACTAAATAACAACCTCTGGCTAAAAGGCATGTAAATTAGGAAATGACCTTTCCCTTTCTCCCACCCTCCCTCAAGTATTCAAACTGGGCTCCTTTTGTAAACAATTCTGCTCACCACTTTTAAGTACTTCTGGTCTAGCAGGTTTATTGTTATCTGGTCTTCAAGACATGCCCATGTTTGGACATGTAGATCACTTTCTTATTCGTGCTTTATATTACTTTGATTCATTTTTACTAATCCATCTATATTTATTTGAATGACTAATCATGATATTTCTTCTTAGGACTTTATAGTTAATTCCCTGCCTCATGGTATAATGCCCTTTTAATATGGTCTGTTCAGTATACCACCTTTCATTGAGGAATAACATTGGGAGTTGATGTTCTGTCATCATTAATTACAAATAGATGCTTTCCATATTTTCATTCTGATCCAGAGTTCACTTTCATTAGCATTCCCTTTGGAGCCAATCTCCATTGGCTCAATCCAGAAATCAATTTCGTCGCTGGTTTCTAACTACAGTCAGTCCTCAGAGTGCAGTTATTTCAATCATTATATATAGAGTGATCGGGTGTCCAGTTTGTCTGGGATGATTCTGGTTTATATCTCTTGTCCGGTTGTATTCTCAGAGCTCACTGTTTTTCAAAAGTGTCAGGTTTGGCATTAAATTATATGGCTTCCTACACTCTCTCATCGTCTGGCTGAAAACTCCTGTTTCAGCCTCTCCTTACTCCATCTGCCATGGAGCATATAATTCTTTTTCCAGGGTAGGACCAATCAGTTCTGGAAGTTGAATACATATGTCTCTGTAAATATACAATATATGTGTAAAATATTAAAATTTATTTTTAATTTGTTTACACCTAAGCTTATACCTAAGCCTTATTTTCCAACTTCTTTAAAAATGTGTTTCCCCTTTGGATTATCTGCAAATTCTGATTCTAATTACTGTTATACAATATGAAAATAAAAATATTCTAGTATTAATTTTGATGGAAGGTACCAGGCAAGAGGTGCCAAGTACTTTGTATTCCCAAGCATGAGTTGCCAGACCCCCTGTGCTAGATGCAAGTGGAGGAGCTTTAAAAAAAAAAAAAAAAAATTATTTATTTATTTGAAAGAGAGAGAGAGAGCGCGCGTGGGGGTGGGGAGAGCAGAGGGAGAGAGAAGCTTAAGCAGACTCCCTGCTGAAAGCAGAGCCGGGTTTGGGGCTCCAACTCAGAACTCTGAGATCATGACCTGAGCTGAAATCAAGAGTCAGTTGCTTGATGGACAGAGTCACCCTCGGGCCCCATGAGTGGAGTATCTTTAAACCCTATACATTATGGGAGAGGTGAAGTCCAAGAACCTGAGAGAGGTAGAAAATTGGAGTTTAGAAAGTTTTTGGTTTGCTTTCACTCTACAGGTAGAGGATTGGGAGTATGTGTTCTCCCTCGCTTCAATTTTTAAGCCAGATGCTGCTGCTATAGGGAAACCATTGCCATCTGCCCTAGAATTAGGGTGATGTAGTAGACTGCTTTGTATTTCACAGCAGAAAAAAATAAATTGCAAGAGGCTGTGTGTAGATTTGTCTCCCAGAGGCCCCAAAGAAAAGAGGGCTGAACTTGGTGGGTAGTGGAACTCCCACCTAT
The DNA here is from genome assembly GCA_003697995.1 of Taxidea taxus jeffersonii. Lineage (NCBI taxonomy): Eukaryota > Metazoa > Chordata > Mammalia > Carnivora > Mustelidae > Taxidea > Taxidea taxus. The sequence goes on from RCUC01135228.1 coordinate 45,759, forward strand.
GACAAGTATAAGGGGTTGGTTTTCTACACACTAGATGTGAGGACAGGGAGCACAGAACAAGAAGATATGTTGTCTTAGATCCCAACCAGAAGGGTTAGGAGGAGAAACTTTGAATTTCTGATAGGCAGGCTGTGTGGGGCACAGGGCTGTGGTAACGCAACTGTGCAGGTTGTACTTTACACAGAAGCAACTGGGAGTCATCCAGTGTTCCTATGCAAGGCTGCAACAACACCTGGGCAGTGGCCATTTGGTGATTAATCAGTCTGGGTGGGGGTGTGGTTGGGGATGTTGCTGACTAGGAGAAGCTGGAGGTGAAGTGCACCTGACTAGAGGCCAGAGGCCTCTAGTAGGTTATAAGCATCCAGTCATGAAAGCCTCACGAGAATCAGGTCAGATTCTGCAATGAGAGATTCCCCAGAGCCCGAGGGTCTTCAAAGAACTGATTAAATTGGGCTTAGAAAAGTCTACTTTGAATACCCGCTAAGTACGGAAAAAGAAAGGCCAGATCAGTATTGATCAGAGAGAACTTTTCTTGTCTACTCCTACCTTCTATCTCAGACTTCTTCAAATCAGAGGGATCAAAAGCTCCATCTCCTGCTTGCAGTGGAGGGAGGATGAGGATGAGAACCTGGTTGAACAGGGAGAAGAGCCCTTCCTGGTTCCATTGCTGGCTTCCCCCTACAGCCTTCCCCAGATGGGGGAAGGGAAAAGCTTTTAAATCAGATGAACTTTGGAATTTGGATTAATACTCTGCATCAAAGCCCCATTCCATCCATATGAGTTTGTTTTGTTTTGTTTTGTAATAATGTGAAGGAAGGAATTTTTATCTGGGAACAATCTGAAAGGAGAGGTACCAGCCTTGAATTATATCCAAGAAGATAAGAGAAGAAAAGCCCCATAGGCAAGATATGCTCAAGCACTGGTGAGAAAAAAAATGAAATTGTTTTTGTGTTGCTTTACAAGCCTCACTTATTAGGAATATAAATGTTCTCATCATACTTTGGATCCTTTTGCATATTTTCCCTGATTCTCAAAAAGAAAAAAAAATGCCCTTGAATGTTTACTATGTGTTTGATTTTTGTCCTGTATATTATACAATTAACAGGCTAATTAAGGTTGGTTCTAAACGTGAATGTTCAAGTATTAAAATATCTGTCACCCACAAGTATCTTCTTGAAAAGATTTTAAGATTTTCAATCATTAAATAAATATGAAAGAAAAGAAAGATTAATAAAAATAGTAGATCCTTTGAAAATACTCATCACAAGAAATCAAAATCTTTATCTTCCTCAGACTGGACATCTCATGAGGGTAGATACTAAGGTTGTTATGTTTACTATCATATATCCCTGTTCTTGTGGAAACGATGTGTGTATGCATAGGTGTGGGCACTGGGAGGAGAAAACTTTGTCAGTAGATGTTTTTTGAGCAAATGAATCAATCTTCAAAGATAAAAAGATCCTATGGACTTATGTTTTTATTCTTGAGTAAACTGTGTTGTCCATATAGCACACATTCCCAAATATCTGTGTAGGAGGAGTTTTGAAGAGTTGATATAGTTCATTAATTATTAATCTGGTTCACCCACTTTTTGAGGGGAGTGGGTATTTCTGCTAAACGTTTTTGATCTCAAGTGCCTAAAACAGCCTGCCATATTGCTGAGCTCTGGGTATCTGGTGGGTATCTGCTGAGTGGAAGATTAGACGGTTGGAAGATCTTCCTCAGGGTTGTGTCTCAATTCTGTATTTTTATAACAAAAAATCTGTTTTAGTTTTAGGTCTTTTTTAAACAAGATCTTATTTATTTATGTATGTATTTTATTTATTTATTTCAGAGGGAGAGAGCACGCTGGAGGAGGAGCAGATGGAGAGGGACAAGCAGACTCTGAACTGAATGCTGAGCTGGAGGCGGGCTCCATGTCCAGACCCTGAGATCACAACTTGAGTGGAATCCAGAGTTGAGACTATTCCAAGTATCTAGGATACTGAGGAGATAAGATGGGGCCCTGAAATTTCTCTTCTGATAATGGTGAGCAGGAATGTCAGCAAATCATTAAATATACAACATGATGGAATATATAAAAGAGGCCTTTTAGGAAGAATGATTATATGTTGCTGCTTATGAGAAACATCCTGAGCTCAAATGACCTTTGACTATAATTACTAAGGTAAGAGCCTGCTGTTCCACAAGGACTCCATGTCAAGACTAAACACACATGTGTGAGAAGGAGCATATTCATTAGAAATGCCTTTTGGCTGCAAATGACATATAGTTCAGTTAACTGTGGCTTAAATAAATAGTTGTTTTCCAGTTGGTTTATTTTCACATATCAAGACTAAGCATCTCTGTCTTTTCCTTCATGTTGCAATATTGCTGTTCCTACTCCAGCTATCACATCACTCATTCAGGAGGTAGGAGAAAGCAGCAGTGTAAGTCATGTTTGCCCTGTGTATCAAGAATGCGCAATCTTTCTCATCACCACACACCATAATACCATTTATGTCTAACTGGCTAGACCTGTTCATTTGACTGTAGCTACAAACTTTGTTGGAAAAGTGTGTAATTGGATTTTTCAGCCTCTTTGGTGTGAACATCAAGAAAGAGGGTGAGTGGAATTGGCAGTTGGGTCAGTCAGCCAATAGCATCTGACTCAGGGAGTAATCTCAGTGTTTCCCTCTTAAACCTTTTCTATATGGAAATAACATTTCAGCCCATCATTAAGTTTTTGACTCAAAAGAGAGGTGACAGAAATAGATCTTCCATGGAAGGAAAATGTTTGTAGCTGCCAGTCGAGGCCGCCACTCTTTGGTCTTATGTAAGTTGTGGCTAAGCGACACTTTGGGCCAAAGTCAACTGTAGTACCTGTTCTTAATTACATTAACATCTGGCTCATTCTTTATCTGAAAGTAATATGTATCATTTAAAATTCTTAGGCCCTAAAAGTATGTGTCTTTTTGAAGAAACCCTAAATCACCAGACAAACTACTTATATTTATAGGTATTCCAAACACAATTTTGCCTTTAGAGCTGTTTGAGAGAATTTTGGTAAATATTAAATGCATTTTAAGTATGTTAAAAAAAAATTTAAGTGTTGGCTCCTGAAGCATAAGTGTTGCACAGTGAGATACCTCTAGTGGTTCTGTTTTGGGGATTCATTTACTAATAAATATTTATTGAGGGCCTACTCCATGCCAGGCAATGTGCTACATGCTGGGTGTGCAAGATAGATTAGTTCAGTATAGCTCTTGGTTTAGGGGAGCATATAGATAGAAAAATGTTTTTGATCAATATGGAGCTTTATTTTTAGGAATGTTCCAATCATATCCCTTATGACTGTGGGAGATGTCACAAGCTCTCCATATTGTATTTTGGGTTATTTTACTCTAATTCACAATATTCTGCTTTTTTTTTTTGTTCTTTTTTTTTTCTTTTTATTTAAGCTTTATTTAAACATATAATGTAACCCCCCCACCCTCTCCCAACCCCTCTCGCCCCCACCCCCCTCAGTTTGTTTTATGACATTAAGATTCATTTTTTCTTTTTCTACCACCTTAACTCCCACCCCCGTTGCATCTCCACTTCCTCATATTAGGGAGATCATGTGATAGTTGTCTTTCTCCAGTTGACTTATTTCGCTAAGCATAATATGCTCTAGTTCCATCCATGTCGTTGCAAATGGTAAGATTTCATTTCTTTTAATGGCTGCATAGTATTCCATTGTATATATATACCACCTCTTCTTTATCCATTCATCTGTTGATGGACATCTAGGTTCTTTCCATAACTTGGCTATTGTGGACATTGCTGCTATAAACATTCGGGTACACGTGCCCCTTTAGATCACTACATTTGTATCTTTAGGGTAAATACCCAGTAGTGCAATTGCTGGGTCATAAGGTAGCTCTATTTTCAATTTTTTGAGGAACCTCCATGCTGTTTTCCAGAGTGGTTGCACCAGCTTGCATTCCCACCAACAGTGTAGGAGGGTTCCCCTTTC
>RCUC01135229.1:0-28464 GCA_003697995.1 Taxidea taxus jeffersonii
TGAGCAGGGGAGTGTTGGGGGAGCAGCACACCAGCTGACATGAAGAGCAGAGGCAAAGGTTGGTGAACAGCATCAGGAGCTCTGAGCACTAGGAGTCGTTGTATTCAATCTCTCTTTGTTGGGACTAGATGCTCACCCAGGTGTAGAGATTACAGAATGATTTCCCAGCTACCTCTTCTTTACAAGTTCCCTTCTTTTCACCTTTCCTTTTCAGAGCTGATTTTTCTTTCCCTCCATCTCATTCCTCTTCTTTTTTGTTCTTTTTTTTTTTTTTAAGATTTTATTTAATTATTTGTTAGAGAGAGAGAGGGTGAGCACAGGCAGATACAGTGGCAGGCAGAGGCAGATGGAGAAGCAGGCTCCCTGCCAAGCAAGGAGCCCGATGTGGGACTCGATCCCAGGACGCTGGAATCACGACCTGAGCCGAAGGCAGCTGCTTAACCAACTGAGCCACCCAGGCGTCCCTTCTTTTTTGTTCTTAATTGTAAATTGTAATTGTAAACTTAATGAAATGTAACATATGTTCAGCTTCCCCCGTGAATATGGGTGATGAATTTTCACCAAGCTAGCCTCCCCAGGTGCTCTGTGCTCAGAGTCACAGAACCCCAGCACTCCAAGAGACTCCTTCCGGGGATTCCCCACACCCTTCCCTCAAAGAGAACCACTACCTTGACTTCTCACAAAATAGGTAACTTTTGCCTTTTTGTACCTTATATATATGTGGCATCATATGGAATATACTCTCTGTCTGGCTTTTTGGCTCATCATTCCTCCTCTTTTGTTCTGGCCAATTCTCATCTGTGCTTGAATGTCATAAAAATGGTCATTGTGTTAGACCTCATCCGAGCTGAGATGATGGAGAAGAGCTGGCTACACAAATATAAGGTGGGGACACAATTCACAATAAACTGCAGGACAAGAAGTTTCTCTGGCCTGACCCCCTGGGGCCACTGCCGGAAAATGGATGGCTCCTACCGAGGGCTGTAATGGAGGAGGGACAGCACTTGCCCTGTGCTAGTCTCCTAATATTTCAAGGAGAATGGAGCTTAGAATTGTTAAACATTCCCAGAAGGGCCATAAATCTCATTTTAGTTAGTTTCAATTGCAGAATGAAATGGCCTGTTTTCTTGGCAATTTTTATTTTCCCCTCTCAGTCCCTTGCCCTCTGGTTCTCTGGCTCACAGGCTCATGACTTCCTTCCTTCCTCTCCCGGACTCTTTCCCTTTTGGCACTTAAATTTCTGCAGAGTTCAGCCCTCCTCCCAACCTGGGAGCTTTTAGACAGCCCCGGACTCTGGAGATACAAGAGTTACAAGGGATGATAAAGATGAGTGGATCCACCCTACCCTGCTTTTTTTTTTTTTTTACTTAAAAAAAAAATTGAGCATGATTTACATAAAGTGCATGAATCTTCAAGTACACCTCATTATAATTCAGCTCAATTAATAAGTCAATTTTTACATATGCAAGCTGTTATGTAACTATTATTTAATCAAAATACAGAACATTTCTAGCACCCAGATTTGCTCATACTTTTTCCCAGTTGATTTCTCCTTGCCATCTTGCCCCACTCCACATCACCCCGCATTGGTAATTCCTATTTCTCTTCTAACACAATAGATCACGCTTGCCTGTTCTTGAACCTCTGATAAATGGAATGATACAGCATGTGCTTTTTGTCTGGTTACTTTCATTCAACATCATGGTTTTGACATTCATCCATGTTGTATATCTGTACATTGTTCTCTTTGATTGCATGATATGCTATCATTTATTTAACTATTTTTCAAGGGCATTTGGACTGTTTCCAGTTTTGGTTACTGTATTATTTTGTTAGAGCTGCCCTAACAAAGTGCCATAGACAGGGTTGCTTAAACAAGAGAAATTTACTCTCTCACAATTCTGGAAGCTAAAAATCCAAAGGCAAGGGGAGGGCGGGGTAAGTTTCTTTTTTTTTTTTTTTTTTTTTTTTTTGAGTGGGAGAAGAATCTTTTAAAATTTCTTTATTGAAGTATAGTTGGCATACAATGTTATACTAGTTTCAGGTGGTTTCACAATTCTATACATTATGTAACGCTCACCATGATAAGTGTACCTACCATCTGTCACCATACTAAGTTATCACACTATTATTAGCTACATTTTCTATGCTGTGCTGTTCATCCTCATGTCTTACTTATTTTATAGCTAGAAGTTTGTACCTCTTAATCCCCTTCACCTATTTCATTCACCCTCTTTTCTCTGGCAATCACGTGATTGTTTCTGTATTTATGGGGTTTTTTTGTTTGTTTGTTTTGTTTGTTTGCTTGTTTTCCTATTAGGTTTCCACATATAAGTGAAATCATATGGTATTTGATTTTTGCCTGGCTTATTTCACTTAACATAATACTCTGTAGGTCCATTCATGTTGTCACAAATGGCAAGATCTCATTCTTATTTTTTAAGATTTTATTTATTTATTTGAAAGAGAGAAAGCAAGAGAGAGTGAGTGAGAGAGCACAAGTGGGGGTGGAGGGACGGGCAGAGGGAGAGGGGAAAGCAGGCTCCCCACTGAGCAGTGAGCCCGATGTGGGACTTGATCCCAGGACTCTAGGATCATGATCTGAGCCGAAGATAGATACTTAAATGACTGAGTTGCCCAGGCATCCCAGGATCTCATTCTTTTTAATGGCTGAGTAATATTCCATTGTATATTATGTGTATATATATACTATATCTTCTTTATCATTTAATCTATCAATGGGCATTTAGATTGCTTCCATATCTCAGCTATTATAAATAATGCTGAACTAAACAAAGGGGCACGTATATCTTCTCAAATTAGTGTTTTCATTTTCTTTGGGTAAATACCCAGCAACAGAATTACTGGGATTGTGTGGTGGTTCCATTTTAATTTTTTTTAAAGGACCCTCCATACTGTTTTCCACAGTAGCCACACCAGTTTTCATTTACACCAACAGTGCAGAGGGTTCCCTCTCCTCCACAGGGTTGGTTTCTCCTGAGGACTTCTCTTCTTGGTTTGTAGATGGCTATCTGTCTCTGTGTCTTCACATAGTCTTCCCTTCTGTCTTCCTTACTGTCCCTTTTTGTAAGGACACCAGTCATACTGGATAAGAGTGTCCACCCAATGAATCCATTTAACCTTAATTAATTCTTTAAAGGCCTTCTCTCCAAATAGTCACATTCCAAGGTGCTGGGGGTTAAGATGTCAATATATGAACTTTGGGGGACACAACTTAACCCACAATAGCTATTATGAATATAACTGCTATGAACATTTTGGCACATACCTTGTACTATTGCCCAAAGTGGTTGAACCAGTTTCCACTCCCATCAGCAAGTATGAGAGCAGAGTTTTCCTAACATCCTCACCAGCCCCTTTATTGTATAGATGAGAAACAGAGACCCACAGAGCTGAAAGGCCCACTTTCCCCAATATAGATCACGAACTTGAAGTTCAGAGAAGAGCATACAGAGAAAGTCCTGTTCCCAACCTGCTTCAGGATTTCTTGAAAGTCCCCAACATATCCCCTTATCTAATCATCCAGTAACTCATCAAGAACTCTGAGAAACACCAGAGGCTCTGGTCCTGTGCTAGGCTCCGAAGGTGGGTGGCAAACAAGAGAGATGTGAAACTTACGTTTCATTTGTAACAATAGACAAGGCAACTAAGTGTATATTGCAGATTGTGGTAAGTGCTGGGCTGAGATGAACAGAACCTGAGCTAGAGAAAAAGGGGCTTGGGAGTGGGGAGGGTAAAATCTGGAGATGGGTAGTTCCAAGGGCCTCTCTGAGGAGAGAGAGGAGGATTTGAAGGAGCCAGTCAGACCAAGGGCAAGGGAAAATGTCAAGCCAAGGGATATAGGAGGAGTATTGGCCCAGAAGCAGAAATAGCTGTCAGGGGTGGGAGATGCACAGAAAAATGATGGTCTGTGTAACTGGAGACAAGTGCACAGGATAGAAGAGAGGCAGGAGATGAGGTCTAGAGGGCTGGGCCCAGACCATGCAGGGCTTACAGGTCATGAGGAGGGTCTGAATTTCATTCTAAGGGCAATGACAAGCCAGTAGAGGGTTTCAAGCAAGTGACAGGCAAGCTCCAACTGACATTAACAAATGCATTATAGGGGGTATGAGGAGGAAGAAGCAGGAAATGCACCAGGAGATTTTACCCTTGCTCAGGTGAGACATATCAGTGACTTTGACTCAGAAGGTGGAAGAAGAGATAGATTGTGGAGGTAGAAATGATGGGACATGGTGATGGGTTGTTGAGAACCGACAGTGAGTTAAGGATGACTTCCAGGTTTTGAGCTTTGAACCTCTAGACAGTGAGCAAAGATCTTTCACCTATAACCTACTAAGCCCAGTCTGTGTACTCCCTTGTTCATCTCACTAGTGTGTATCATGAGCCTCGGGATGTAGTAGGAGTTCAATAAATATTTTTGAATGAAAAACTGCATGCAAGAATGTTTTAGCATGGAATGAGTTCAATAGAGTTTTTTTAAAAAAAGATTTTATTTATTTATTTGATAGAGCACAAACAGGGGAAGAGGCAGGCAAAGGGAGAGCAGGCCCCCCATTGAGCAAGGAGCCTAATGTGGGACTCAATCGCAGGACCCTGGGATCACCACCTGAGCCAAAAGCAGACATTTAACCTCCTGAGCCATCCAGGCATCCCAGTAGAGTTTTGAGGATTTTTTAAAAACATTTTTACTAGTGTAAAATTCACATAACATTAAAGTAACCATTTTAAAATGAATAATTCAGTGGCATTTAGTACACTCCCAATTTTGTCCAATCATTACCTCTTTCTAAAATATTTTTATCACCCTCAAAGGAGATCCTGTACCCACTGAGCATTCACTCCACAAAACCTCCTCCCTGCCAGCCCCAGGCAACCACTAATTGCTTTCTGTCCTGATGGATTTACCTATTTCTGATATTTCATTTAAATGTAATCATACAATATGCAATCTTTTGTGTCTGGCTTCTTTCTCAGCATAATATTTCAATAGATAATATTTTCTAGGTTCATCCACATTATAGCAGGAATCAGTTCTTCCTTTTTATGCCTGAGTAATATACAACTGTATGGATGTACCGTGTTTTGTTAACCATTAATCCCTTAGTGGACACTTGAGTTGGAAAACTCTTGGCTATTGTGAATAATAGTGCCAGGCACATCTGTGTACAAACATTTGTTTGAATACCTATTTCTAATTCTTTTATGTATATGCTTAGAAGTGGAATTTTTAGGTCATGTGGTAATCCATGTTTAACTTTTTTTGAGGAACTGCCAAAGTGTTTTCCAATAGCTCAGTAAAGTTTTTCTGAATGAACAAAAGACAAGGTAAGTGTGAGATTTTTCTACCCTCCACAAGCAGCACTGGACTCTGCCAACTCTCTGGGCTGCCTCTTCATCCTCAGAGTGGGGAAAATAAAACTTATCTCCGTTTCTGAAACTTCAGGCACAGACTTAGCCCTGCAAAGTAATTGTCTTCCCTTACAGGCTGACCTTGCCATTTCGCACTCCACGCAGGCGCCTCTGTGCCCTTAGGGCCAAGTCCACGCTAGAGGCCCCCAGCCCAGCCTTGCTGCAAACTACGACTCCCAGCAAGCACCTCTTCCCGGCCGCCTCTCCCAGCCTGGTGCGCATGCTTTGGCAGACGTGGCACCGGGAACTCGGAGGCGGGGAGCCGCTGGGAAGTGGCCGTGGGTGCGGGACCCGACGGAGCTGCAGGCGCGGGAGCCTGAGTGGAGAGCGGAGCCCGCCGTAGGCAGCGGCGGCAGGGATGGCGCGGGTCGGGCGGGCATGGCTGCTGCTGCTGGCGATATCGGTGAGGCTGCGGAGCTGGGGTCTGGGCGGGGGGCGGCACGTGCGCCGCGCGTTGGGGTCCGCGCCCCCTGCTCCCGGCCCTCGCGGGGCGAGCGGGGGGAAGCCCCCAAGTCCCGGGGTGGGGGCGTGCGTGCCGGGCAAGCAGGTACCCGGTGGCGGTGGGGGAGGCGGCGGGGCTGCCGCTGTGCCCTTCTCGCGGAGCGCTCCAGGGCGCAGGGGTTGGAGGAGCCGCGCTGGATGCTTGCGCCGCGGGCACAACTTTGCGGGGGTGCAAGTCAAGGGGCAGCCGCCGCCTTGGGCGGGACTCCGGCGGATTGGGGCGTACGCCGTGCCCAGGCTCTGGGCCCTGCACCTGTGTGAGTGCCGGGTGGCATGGGGGTGCTTTATACCTGCACTGCCAGAAACCTCGCTTTAGGGCCACCTTGCTCTCGGTTTTCACCCTGAGCAGCCGGGGTTTTCCGCCCCGCCTGTCACCGCCTGGGCCCCCGCCTGCAGGCTCGGCGGGTCGGGCTGGGTGGGGTCCGCGGAGGAGTTCTGCTTATACACCCAACGGCCTCCGGCTCGAACCCCAGCCACTTTCTAGCTTGTGACGCCGACTATCATTTAATATATCTGACTTAGTCTTTTCATCCATGAAATGGGGACGGTAAAGGCACCCCGCTCACAAGGCCGTCGAGGAGGTCGGATGGAGGAAGTTCTGGGAATTCAGAATCGGAGGAGAGTGAAAGAGGGGTGGTCGGGTCAGTGTGCTGGGAGTGGGGGACTCTCTGAGAGGAGTTTGCTACACTTGGGGTTGGGGGTGGTTGCAGGCCCGGGGAATCCCTAGAAGAGGCCAGAATGTGTGTGGCCACCGTGCTCTGGGCTCTCTGGGTTTGGCCTTGGTGTTACTGTGGGGGTGTGATGGGATAATCCGGCGTGTTTCCACTTATCTCCATAACTTCTGGTCTCCCTTGTTTTAGGGCAATCTTGGTTCCTCTTTTTTTTATTTATTCCCTGAAGTTCCAGGGGGAAAACTTTCTGCTGCTAGTACCCTCTCCAGCCCAGATTTTTCAGTTTTTTTTCTTTTGGGTGTGGCAAGGATTCTGGGCAACATGAGGAAAACTGAAGTGTGGATTTAGTTACTTGAAACACTTCCATCTCCAGATACCCTGCCTTTTGGGGATCACCAATGAGGAGTGGCCCTGTCTCTTCTGGTTGTCTGGAAGTGGGTGGGAAAGGAAGCTCCCTGCCTCCTAGATCTGGCCTTTCTCCCTCTGGGAGAGAACTAGAGTGGAGTGGGACAGTGTCCCTTCACCTGGGTCTGTGTGTGTAAGATCTGTTTTGCATTCTGTTTTCTGGAGCCAGCTGGCCAGGGCTGGTCTCTAGGCCAGGTGGTGCTGCAGGACTGGGCAGAGGGGGCCAGCTCCAGCGGAAGCCCCTAGCAGGTCTTTGCACTTGAGCTGTTTTAGGGGGTCCTGCTTCCCCCCCCACTTTCTGCAAAAGTAGAGGGTTTGGGAACCTGACTGGGAAGAAGATTCATTCAGCAATTATTTGTCAACCACATTCTTTGATGTTGGATTGGAATTTGGATGGAGAGCAAAGTACAGATTGTCTCCCTCCCCTCCCCAGTGCTGCGCTGGTTTGGGCAGGGGAGTCAGTTCTGTGAGCAAAAAAAGACAGGACAGTGAGAACTAATACCCAAAAGGCTGAGAGCCTCCATTGAAGAGGGGGCCACACATTAATTTGGTGGGAAGGTCAGCCCCAGCTTTCTTGAGGCAGTGGGTTGTACACTCTGGAGGGAGTCTGGGGGGAGTGCAAAGTGCAAAGACCAGCCTTTGAGGTCTGCTGGTGCCTTGAGGTACAGAAGGGTGATGAGTAGGTTTGCCAGGAGCATTAGAATGGGGAATCTGCAGCATGAAATAGACATTATCCTTTCCCCATGCCCTAGCTTGGCTCAGCAGATGTCATTGGTGCAGTTTCAGTGTCGAGTGACTTGTGGATACCAGGGTGGGCCTCTGTAAATTTAAACTCTATGTCCATCTGATAAGGGCCCCCAGGTCCTGGGAGTGTATTGGATTTCCTTGTTCACTCAATATTTACCAAGAGCTGATATGTGCAGAGCACTAGGCTGTGACCCAAGGAACATGAAGCAGTATAAAGGGGTCTACAGAGATTCCTGGACAGTGATCCATACCTACCACATTTTTTAACAGTAGCAAAATTTTGGAAATGGCTTAAAGGCTCAACAATAACAGCATGGTTTAAATGACTTTTGGTCCTGTCCATGCCGTGGAAAGTGATGTTTATAAAGAATGTTTATATTTACTAGAATGCCATGATTATCAAAATATTTTATGATGCTTATGAAGAATATCTAGGGATGTGGGAAAGTGCTTGAGTGTGATAAATAGGGGAGAAGCAGGGTACAACATGAGTCCCAGGGTGGCTGATGGTAGTTGTATTAGTTTTTAATCAAAACTTAATAAAGGGAAAAAATGTTCCTTTGGCACTGGCCTCTCAGCCATGCACAAGAATATGGGAATGAAAAGAGTCACAGTTAACTCTTCGGACAAGTTAGTTCCAGCCCCTCCCTCCTGGCTGGGTGTCTCTGCCCTTGGCCTGGGGAGGCTGTGCTGCCCCTGCATCTGTGGCTGACTGTCCCTTCCTGTTGCCCAGTCAGCTCCCCTCTTCGGCTGCCCCTTCCCCAGACTGTCCACGCTGACTGTGGTATAGTTTTTCTCCAGCCCTCAGGATGGAGACTTGTTGCAGCTGGGGAGGACGCTAAGTCACCCAGCTCAGCTGATTCCAAAGTCAGGCCAAGGACAGAAGCTGGGCTCTGACAGTTTTCATAGGACCGTAGACACATTGGAAAAGTAACAACAGTGAATGGTTTTTCCATGAACCCAGATATTTTCAGTTTAAAAACTTGTCTGCCTTTTTTTTGACGTGATATCATGTTGGAGGGAGGGGGTGGCTTTCAGTGTCCTTTTGAAAAATTAAAGTAGGGATCATATAATGTGTGCTTTTTAGAAGGTATTGATAACATTCTTTTAAATGTTTAATATACATTATATATTATATTTAAAACATATGTATTTTAAAGTATTTTTTAAATATATGAAATATATTTTAAAAAATATGTCCTGACAATCTCTGAGATTCCGAAGTCTGAGAAATACCGAGGTAACTCAGCTCTTTCATTTTAGAAAAGCGAGGCTTTGAGAGGGAAGGGTCTCGAGGCCACCATGTTTGTAAAAGCAGAGCTGGGATTGGTGCCAGGCTCCTGAATTATAAATCAGGTTTCTTACTGCTCCATCTCTGCCATCCCAGCCCCCCACCTTCCACCTGCTTCCCTCCTCCCTAGTCCCTGCGCTGGTCTCTGCCCTTGACACTGGCTTGATGCTCAGCACCTGGTGGGACGGTAGGCGGGGCTGCAGGAAGCAGGAGATGTCTGTCCCCAGTCTTTCCCCGCAGAGCTTTCAATGTACACGTATTTAGGTTCTACACCATTATATATTTAATAGGCTTTTGTGGGCTGGCCTGGGGACCTAATTGCCATTTATAATGCTGTTTGGAACCTGGAGTGCACTTTTCCCACAGAAATAAACACATTACAGAGGAAGTTTTAAAACAGAACTGGCACATGAGTTGGAGGAGAGCCATATGGGTGGGAGACACTGAGCACTGTGGATCTGGGCCAGGGTGGGGCCATGGGGCACCTCCTCATTGAGCACTGTGGATTTGGGCCGGGGTGGGACCATGGGGCACCTTGTCACAGAGAAAGGTCCCAGCCCACGCCTCACAACGAGAGCCGACTCTTAAGCTCCGTGCCAGTGGGGATCCTCCTGGTTCTGCCCATTGTGTCCCCAACACCTAGCCCAGGACCCAGCATACAGTCGTCCCCAGTCCATAGTTGGCTGAGGGAACCAATGTCACAGGCAGAGAAAGGGAACTGTCTGAGACAGAAATACGGGCAATGAGGAGTTATGGGCCAGGCTGAATGGAAGGAAAGATTTGAGTCTGGGGAGGGGGAATAAGATTGGAAAAGTGGATTGTAAAGAACCTTACATGACTGGCAAAGCTTTGGGGACTTGCTTCTGTAGGTAGTGGAGAGACGTGATGAAAGCTGCCCTTTTAATAACAAGAGCAGTCAGTACAGACTGTAGACTTGGGTTGGAGTGGGAGAGACTGGATTAATTTTCCCAGAACAACACTTTCTTCTCTGTTATCTACAAGATAAAGTCAAGTGTGATGCTGTGGATAGAACATGGGTTTTTAGCCAGACTGACACTCAGGAGCTGTGAGACCTTGGGCCCTGCCTCCATTTTCTTTCTTGTTAGTGGTGGTGATGATACCCTTTTCCAGAGTTGAAAGCATCAGAAATAACACAGGAAGCAGCCAGCACAGTGCCGGCACATGGGAGGGCCCAGTAAATGGGAGACATGGCAGTTATTTCAAGTTGGAGAGGAGAGGTGCTCAGGAAGCCAGTTAGGAGGCTGTGGCCGTGGAGGGCCAGAGGGAGTGTGAGCAGAGGCTTCAGGCTGGGAGTTGGGGGGCTGTGCTGCTGGGAATTCCCATCACAGGTCCTCTGAGCTGGGCTCTGGACTCTCTGTACCTCTCCCCACAGAACCTCTGGATGAGCAGGAGGGGGCTGCCGAGGGGCTAAAGATTTAGGTGCTCTGGGTTTCTGTCCCATTTCTTCTGAAAGTGGATCCTCTCTTGAGAATGAGGAGAAAAACCACACTGTCTCCCCAGAGGGTTTGCCCTGGCTTTGTGGTTTTGTTCCCTGGGACTCTCGTGTGTCATTTGATGGTGGTGGCAGGTTTTGGAGGCTAAGTGACAGTGGGTCAGAGAGTGATGCATGGGGTGTAAGGAGCCTAAGTTCTTTTTTTTTTTTTTTTTAAAGATTTTATTTATTTATTTGTCAGAGAGAGCGAGCACAGGCAGACAGAGAGGCAGGCAGAGGCAGAGGGAGAAGCAGGCTCCCCACCGAGCAAGAAGCCCGATGTGGGACTCGATCCCAGGACGCTGGGGTCATGACCTGAGCCGAAGGCAGCCGCTTAACCAACTGAGCCACCCAGGCGTCCCAGGAGCCTAAGTTCTTTTGTGTTCCTAGGACTTCGTGGTATCTTTGACTCCCACCTTCCCCATACCTTAGGTCATGGGGAATCTTAGGTCCCAGTGGGGAGGGGAGGAGCAGTGATGCCTGTTCATCGCTGGGCTGCCTGGCATATCTTGCAGCGCTGACTGGAGCTTCTGGTTACCCAGTTGATGTGTTGACGAGGATTATATGACACTTGGCACATTTGTAGAGGACGTTAGAGTTTGCAAAGCATCTCCATGTATTTTATGTTGGTGAAACTGCTCTTGAATACTAGCTTTGCCATCATGGGGTGGGAGGTTAAATACACTCAGATGGACTATAGGGTTAGAATACACTTTTGATGTCTTTTTTCTTTTTAAAGATTATTTATTTATTTATTTGATAGACAGAGATCACACAAGTAGGCAGAGAGGCAGGCAGAGAGGGGAGGGGAGAAGCAGGCTCCCTGCCAAGCAGAGAGCCGGATGCGGAACTCTGATCCCAGGACTCTGGGATCATGACCCAGCTGAAGGCAGCAGCGGCTTAACCCACTGAGCCACCCAGGCATCCCTTTTGATGTCTTTTTATTCTCCAAGGTCATCCTGAGCTCCCAGTTAGATGTGCATTTTGTTGCCACATGGCCTGATGGCGAGCCTGTGGCTGATTTCATGGCAGCTGGCTGGGGTCAGGGTAGAGGTGTCCACCCTCTGCCACCCGCCCCCCCGAATCTTACCATTCTCTCAACCCTATATGGCTTGAGCAGATGTCTTTAACTCATGAGCAGATGCTTTAATCCTTGCTTTGGAAGGTGCTAATGGAGATCTAGGTCGAGGGCTCTATGCTGGGGCTGAAACATGGAGGTGATCTAGTATCTGAGCTGAGAAGTGGGGTTGCCTGGAAAGTTCTGTTGTTGGGTCAAGTAGGGCCGGCTTGCAAAGACTAAGTGGGTCTGCTTTTGTCAAGGGGTCTGACTTTGCTAGGCTGGGCAGGGTACGGTACGTGCTCTGTGTCTCTAAGGCATGTGGGCAGACATCTGCATGCTACTCATGTCACGGTGTTCATTCATCCCCCAGGTCTTTCTTTTTTCTTTCTTTTTAAACAGATATTTCTTGACAGTCTTACGAGTTAGATATATCATGCTGAGGCATTAGAGACATAATGGTAAATAAGATGGACACCATCCCTTCCTCCCCTTTTCTGGTGGGAGAGCCACTAATTTATTAATTCAAGTAGGAAAGTGCTGGAAAGAGGAATTATAAGGTGATAAACGAATGTGTAACGCGGGTCCCTAACCTTAATGTAGGGAGTCAGGAAAGGCTTCTCTGAGGACTTATGGACCCTTTCTTAGAATAATGTTTTTAGGGGTGCCTGGGTGGCTCAGTGGGTTAAAGCTTCTGCCTTCGGCTCGGGTCATGATCCCAGGGTCCTGGGATCGAGCCCCCAATCAGGCTCTCTGCTCAGTAGGGAGCCTGCTTCCTCTTCTCTCTCTGCCTGCCTCTCTGCCTACTCGTGATCTCTGTCAAATAAATAAATAAAATCTTAAAAAAAAAAAGAATAATGTTTTTAAATCTATAAAACAATGCATAATATTACAAAGCAAACCAATGGTACTGATATACAGTTATCAAAATACTACAAGTATGTGATAAAAATATTTATATTCATAAATGCATCATTTAAGAAGAACTGATGGCAGGTTTGGTATCTTCTGTACTATTTAGTGATGAGCATCAACGGTGTTTCAAGATATCTGTACCTTTTGTTATGAGAAAAATGTGGTCTCTGGGGGATAAGGGTAAAAAAACAGGTAGGATTTCTGTGTCACAGACACCTGCTAGTGCTTCTGTAGTTTGTTACCTACATTTGTAATAAAGGTAAGGCTAAATTTCATGTAGAGGTTAGTGAAAATAAAGATAGAATATTTCCCCACCTAAGTTCATAGACCTCAGTGTAAAGAAGAATTATCCCAAAACTTGGAAAAAAAAAGCTGATTTAGTGTCTTTTTAATGTCATACTAGAGCATTGTCTAAGAAGGACGACTAAGGGCCACCTGGTGCTCTAGGGAATATAACTTTGTTTATTATTCTTTAGGACCCATACTCTGCAGGTAGATGAGATGCAAATGATTTCTCTTTGGTAGAGAAGAGAGTGGAGGTGGTTGCCCTGCAGGACATTAACCAGTTTGATACCGGATTTAGCAGCCTTCTAACAGGATGCCTTTTCCTCCCCATGAACTGTATGCATATTGGTTTCTTATGACTTCTTTTTTTGAAATATTTTTAAGTCTTTTTTTCCTTGTATCTTTTTTTGATGTCCCTTATTAAGAGCTCGATAACACTTTGGAAGAGGCTCCGTATCTCTGTATGAGATTTAGGTTTTTAAATTTGAGAATTCTCTGTGACCCTCGTTTAAGAGCCACTGAATAGATAGGATGTGAGGACATGGTGCCGAGGAGGGAGGTCTGGGCTGGACATGTTAACTCAGGGTTGCTGCTCCAGAGGTGGGTGAGAGAGAGTGCAGAGAGGGGAGAGAAGGTGGAGCAAGAGAGCCCCAAGGAACTTCAACATTGAAAGGCTGGGAGGACAAGGGATTGCAAAGAAAATGGGAAGCATGGCTGGAGAGGTAGAGCGAGGCCAGGAGTGACCCACCGGGGCTCACAGGGGGTGGAAGTCATTGCGGGTCCTCCTCAATCAGCGTCTTCTTGGTGGTGGTGGTAGGGGAGCATCTGAGGGGGCTGAGGAGTGGAGGGGGGGTGACCGGAGATGGGAGATTCTGGCTGTGAAGAATGGAGTGACGTGGAATCCAAACATGATGCGTGGCAGAGGTTTCCCAACCTGGCTGTGGATCCAAATCCCCCTGGAGGGGATACGTGTACAGTTGGATTCCCGGCCTCCCCGGATCTGTTGGCTGATGCTCTTCAAGGATAAGGCCCAAGAATCTATTTCTAAAAAACCTATACTTAGAGCTGTTGTGCCTACAAAGCAGGCAGATTTACCAGTTTTTGTGCATAGTGTTTTGCCTGCTGAGTTCATTGCTCTGGGCTGAGTGGTGTGACACACGCTGTCCCATGTCCACGGGACACTGCGAGGTGGCCCTTGGCTTGAGCCTGCATTGCTTTGCTTTCCTCTGAAGGCGTGCGGGGAACTGCGGGGAGCAGGTAGCAGGGGAAAATGGGTCAGGTTGTTGCTGCAGCTCCTTGACTTGGTGTCCTTTAATGGCTGCCCCGGAGGGGAAGGCCGTCCTGGTGGCCTCTCTGGTCTTGTTTTGGGTGGAGCTCTAGGGAGCCCAGTGGGCTTGAGGTATCGGGTATCTGGGAAGTGTTCACGTCGACTTGACTCGCTGTCCTTAGAAGTCAGGCAAGTCTTCGGCTTCACCTGAGGGCTGTCCCTTCGCTTCTGTGAGCCTCAGTTTTCACGTCTCTAAAGTGGGGATAACACGACCTCCCACCCAGATTGTTTATGACAGTTTTTCCAATATTTTTACTGCGACTGCTGCAAACACAACTGTACATTTTACATCATTGCCAAGTGTATGTGTATGTAACTACAACAGATATAAAGGTTTTATGGAACACTTAGTCTTGCTATTTATGGTACATACTGATGTTTTCTAGTTAGTGTCATTTTTAAAATGCTGGTGGTAATCCACTGAATTGATTTTGTGACTCGGCTCGTGAGTTGAAGCCTGAAGGGGGAGAAAACACTGGTTTAAACCCTCAACCTTAAGGGACTGAGAGAGAGAATGTGTGAAAAAGCATGGATATACACCATGGGTCGTGAGCACCTGAATTGTTACCTTCTTATCAATTAACAGAGCTTTGAGGCAGAGTTGGATTTCTGGAGTGGGAATTTACCTGCTCTCCCTCCCTCCCTGCTGCCTGATTCACTGCTCCCTCTACCCTCTCTTCCTTGTTAGCAGGCCTGGTACACCAGGCTGGCAGGGGCCCAAAGCCCTCTTGGAGCTAGGAGCGGTTTTTCAAAACATTAAAAGCTTTAGGGACTTAAGTCCTGGTTAAATGCACTGCAGTTGCAATTTCAGGATAAGAAAACCTGTTTTTGTAAGCTCTTGGATCAGTTGTCCTGTCCCTGAACTGTCCCTTGTTGACTGCCACATGCTGTGGGGAGCACTAGGGAAGAACCCTGTACTGTGTGGCCCACATGTGCGGTGTGGTGTTTAAAGGAAGCAACATAGAGGAAGTGCACCTGGCTTGGTGTTTAGACGAGCCAGCAGGGACATGTGTGTAGCTCCAGGGGTCTGTGGTCTCCGTGCTCCGGCCGGGGCACCCAAGCTGTGAGACGGGGCTCTGCGGCACTGTGCTCCCACCTACTCGCTGTGTGATGTTGAGCAAGTTTCTTAGCTCCTCCTTGTCTCAGTTTCCTTACCTGCAAAATAGTGATACAAAAGGACCTGCTGAGTTCTCTTGTCAAGAAGATTAAGTGAGATGGGCATGTGGATATCTTAGCTGCTCCTGGTCACACAGGAAGCACTCCGCACTTGGAGCTGTTGTCGTGATGGGGGGCTCATCCCTAGGCCCTGGATTTAGGGACTGGAGAATTCCGTCTTGGGTTCTGTTCCTCACCAAGTGCTTTCCCATCTCTCTTTCTTAATAAGCACATTTAGCGCCTCAACTGCAGCTAGTCGGGGATCCCCAGTCAGAGCCAGGCCCTCTCTGTGTGTCTGTCACACACATACACACACACACTCACACCCCGTTCAGGGATTCACTGTACTTGTTTTTATTTCAAAGGCTGATGGGTAGACATTTGCACATTGGGAAGGATCAGTGGTGAAATTCCCAAACTTGGTTTCTGGTAAGGCCTTCATTCCTGGCAAAGGGTGCTGTTTAGCCATGGTGGTTGGTGACAGATGCTTAAAATTTGCCTTATTAAAGGGCATAAATTACCCATATTTAAAAATGAATGTTCTTTTGTATTTTTTTTCTCTCTCTTTCATCAAAGCCGTTCTAGGTTTGTGCTGCATGCAGAGTGCTTTGCAGATTTCATATAATAGATCCTATAAAAAACTGCAGTGTCAGGTGAGCAGAGGAGCAGAGAGTCAGCTGGAAGGGAAGAGGGGCAGATAAGCACTCCTCCTACCTGGGAAAGTCCCACCAGTGTGTGCTGGCTGGCATAGGGTTTCAGGAAGAGGTGGGGACAGTATTTGCTTGTGTTCTGGGCATCTTTTTTCTTTTCTTCCCTGTCTTTTTTTAGGGAAGTTTTTTTTTTTTTCTAACTAATTTCAGACTTACAGAGGAGTTGCAAGAATACAAAGGATTTCCATCTGCTCTTTACCCAGATTCCACACATATTAACATTTTATCGCATTTGTTTTATCACATTCTCCCCCAACGTTAATAAAGTTCAGAGACATTATGCTCCTTTGCCCCCTTCAGTATTTCCTAAAAGGCAAGGCTCTTCTCTTACATAACCATAGTACAATGATTGCGATCAGGATTGTGGCATTTGGCTCAGAACCCAGTTCAGAATCACACGTTAAATTTAGTTGTCATATCTCTTTAGTCTCCTTTAATCTGGACTGGTTTCTCAGTCTTTGTCTTTCGTGACCTTGATAATTTTTAAGAATGTCCTTCAACTGTTTTTTTTTTTTTTTAAGATTTTATTTATTTATTTGACAGAGAGAGAAAGCACAAGTAGGCAGAGCCATATAAAGAGGGAGCGGGAGAAGCAGGCTCCCTGCTGAGCAGAGAGCCTGATGTGGGCTCAGTCCCAGGACCCTGGGATCATGACCTGAGCCGAAGGCAGACACTTAACCGAATAAGCCATTCAGGCGCCCCTCAGCTGGGTTTTTTTTTTATACATTTTTTTAAAGATTTTATTTATTTATTTGTTAGAGAGAGAGAGCAAGCGAGCACAGGCAGACAGAGTGGCAGGCAGAGGCAGAGGGAGAGGGAGAAGCAGGCTCCCTGCCGAGCAGGGAGCCCGATGTGGGACTCGATCCCAGGACCCTGGGATCATGACCTGAGCCGAAGGCAGCTGCTTAACCAACTGAGCCACCCAGGTGTCCCTCAGCTGGGTTTTTGATGATGTTTTCATTCAGTGCGTTCTGTCTGGAGGCATATGATGTCAATTTTACTCATTATCTGTGTTGCTAGCACTGGTCCCTTAGTTAAGGACGTTTCTGCCAGTCTTCTCCCCTCTAAAGTTATATTTGCTTGTGGGGTGATAGTGTGATATTGTTAATTACTTCCATGATGGTGTCCAAATGGTGATAATTTCTTTTTTTTTTAAAGATTTAAATTGGACATGCATATTATGGTGACAGAAAAATAGACAAAGGGGAAGAAGAATAAAATCTATTCAAGGACAGAGTTTTACTTTGGTGCATTTTTTCATCCAGTCTTTTTCTGAGCCTAATTTTATGTATAGTTGTAATCATACTATGTACAGTGGAATTGTTTCTAATTTTATTTTATTTAAAAAAAATTATTTCTGTATTTGAGAGAGAGAAAGAACAAGGGCCCACACATGAGTGGTGGCGGGGAGTGGGGCAGAGGGAGAGGGAGAAGCAGGCTCCACGCTGAGCAGGGAGCCCAATATGGGACTCGATCCCAGGACCCTGAGATCATGACCTGAGCTAAAGGCAGACCCTTAACTGACTGAGCCACTCAGGCGCCTCCCTGGATATTATTTTGTAACAATATTAAAGCAAATATTTTTTCATTGCGCAGTCTTTTAAAACATTACCTAAATGGCTGTATTATTCCGTTGAGTGGTTTCCTCTAAATAACCATTCCCCTGCTCTTGAATATTTAGGTTGTTTACAATTTTTGACTATTACGAGTGGGACCCTGTGAGTCATCTGTCAGAACCTCTGCTCATTTCCTCAGGACAGATTCCCAAAAGTGGAATTACGAAGTCAAGGAGCATAAATACTTTTAAGATACTTGATAAATTGTGCCAAGTAGCTTTCCAAAAGAACTATACTTTTGCCAGCGCTGTATGACATTTGGGTGCCATAACTTAAGAGATTCGTTAATGATGTGTCTCAGCTTTTTTTTTCTTTCTCACTGTGACCCACCAGTCAAGATTTGTGTTGAGATTAATTTCCTGTATTTTGAATTATGAAAGCAGAGATATTTATTTCCCAAAATAAATTCTAGGAATATAGCACATTGTTCTTTCCAAGCTCTAAAACTCTGCTGCTTATGTGGGATAACTCTGAGAGTCATGAGCATAGTCCTGTCTGAGGTATATCATTCAGGACGGTGAAGGGCTTGAGGGCACAGGTGAGGAACTGAGGTATTTCATCCTAAGAAGGAACATGTTTGCCATATTCAGAGTGTGATGGGCTGATAGAGTGGCCTGGGAGAGGGGGCCGTTTATGCTTTCTAATGACCAAAGCTATCTGGAATGAGATGGTAGTGTGGAGGTCATGGACATATGAATATTTAGTTCCCACAGCCAGGGACCCACTATGTTGAACAGCATCCAGTTTTGAGTGCTTGGCTCTGGAGGGCTACCTGGAGGCTGCATATGGCATGTGAGGAATGTGGAGAGGAGTCCTGTATCAGAGAAATTGATCAGCCCTACTCTAGCCTGGGAAGCGCAAGGCCTTTTGATCTCCTGCAGTGGCCCCCCTCAGTAGTAGTAAAAGCCTGAGGTTGCTGGGAAACTGGAGAGCTACTAGCTAATTTTCCTTTCATTTGTGGGTAGTTGTCACTAAATGACCAACGCACCTGATGAGAACAGACATAGTGAAACTTGGGTAATTGGGAAGAACACAGTAGATCAAGCCTTTGATAGTTTCTCTGTCTCCTTCCTTACAGCAATTTATCTGAAGTATACTACATGATTTAATGCCTTAGACACTTTGAAATATCCCAACTGGAGCAGGTGTTAATATTTCTTTCTAGTTTAAGCTTTTGTTCCAGTAGGTACTCAAGATCTATTTGTATGTGTGCTGGAACACCCAGAATGATAGTACCTTACAAAGATCATATATTTCACTCATGTCAAAGCCTAGAAAGCAGTGTTCTAAGGCCAGTATATACCCATGTGAGTCAGGGACCCAGGTACTTCTATCGTACTATTATACATCTTTAACAGGTCCATTCTCCTCATTGTCTCAAGGTGGCTGCCTGAGTTCTAGCCATCTTGTCCAAATTCCATTTGGCAGGGGGAGGAGGGGACTAAGACACAGATGTCTGTTGGGAACGGTTCCTAAAATTTGCACATGACACCTCTGCTTATATTCCAAGGGCTGGAATTTAGTTACATAGCTACACTTGCTGCAAGGGAGACTGAGAGGAGTGGCTTTTAATGTGGGTGGACATATATTCAGAGAAATTTGGCAGTTTTTTTTCACAAGGTGTAATTACTTTGAGGTACTCTCTGGTAGAGGTCATGAGGATGGATTTACCGCAATGTCACAGATGCAGAGAGCTTTGGAAAAATCACTTTTGGTCCCTTCATTTTACAGGAACTTAGAGAAGAGAGAGGACTTGTCCAAGGTCATACAACCAGTAAATAAAGCTAGTGCAAAACTTGGGTTTCTAGCTGTTTCCACTGAACCTCCCGCTCTAAATTCTCAGCCAGCTCAAGTTCTCTGATCTTGGGTTCAGGTCATCTGTTTTTAACATTTTTTCCTGGATTCCTTTACCACCAGCTTCTTAAGAGTCTAGACTTTCAGATTCTGACATTTGAAAACTATTTTGAGCCAAATGTGGGTTACACTAAATTAAACTGGTTTCTTCACAGCTCCCAACTAAGAAGGGTATCTTTTTTCAGGTGACGGAGTGAAAAAGGTCAAGTCCCACCTCCACCCTTTTTCCTAAATGCTAAACATCTGTCTTCAAATCCTCCTTCTTCAGCGAACTGCTTTTACACAACAGAATACCTCCAGCTTTCTGGTCAGCAGTGAGGAGTGAATCTGTAACACCAGCCTCCCTGGCTGCAGAGAACGTGAGGGTGCCAGCATGCACCCCAGAGAGCTGGAACTGTTTCAAGCCGAGGGTGTGATGTGGCAAGGAGTGTTCTCCCTGTTATTTTCAAGAATTGTACCGCTTTTTATCTTGTTAGTCTGGTGGGGATGGTGGGTGAGGTTAAGTGAAGAGAGATGAGCTTATGCATGCTGTGTATCAGGGAGAGAGGGAGCTAGAAAGGGGCACAAGCTTTTGTACATGACCTCTGATGAGCAGCGGATCTGGATGAGTTGCCCCAGCAAACTGAGAACCAGGGCAGACAGCTAGGCCCTGTGGGCTTGCAGGAAGCAGAAGGTTAGAAATCCCTTCTTGCTGTGGGATTCTGGAAGTTTGGGGCTTTTCTCCAAAAGGCCCTGCCTGGGAAAGAGGTGCTCCTTTTCTGCATGGGTTCAGGGAGCTCATGGGGTTGAGAGAAATAAATTGCCTCTGGTGAGGAGCTGGAAGACCCAAGGTCTAGTCCCAGCTCTGCCGCTTACCTACTGTGTGACCTTGGTAAGTGATAGAACGTCGCTGAGTTTCAGTTTCCTTTTCGTGGGATGAAGCTAGTCCCCAGTTATTGGGTTTGGTGAGGGGCAAATGGGCATGAAGTCTGGACGGAGCGCTCTGCCTGTGCTGTGTGGGCTCCTGGTCTGGGTTGCCATGTGGTTGGGTGATGATTTCAGGTTTTACATCCTGAGTGTGTGTACGTGCACGCTCCTTCCTGCCTGGACTTGCTGTTTTGCTTGATTGCAGCCAAGGCCCTGGAGAGGAAGAGGTGGTACCCGTTTCACTGTTGTTCTTGCTCTATCTCTGATTTGTCTCACTAATAGTACTAATAAAGATAATTATGATTATTATGTACTTCTGTGTGCCAGGCATTATGTTAGGTTCTCTATGTACTTTTCTCCCCCTCATTTAACCCTCAGCCAGCCCCACAAGGGAGGTGTCAGTACTATCCTCCCCTCTTTATGGGTGGGGAGATGCCCCCCTGAGAGGGCTACTAACATCTGAGGTCATGTTGCTGTAAATGATGGCACCTGGGTCTGACCCCAAGTCTCTATGCCTCCAGAAGCAGTGCTCTTTCCCTGGTGTCTGAGGGGTGAGACTCCGATGCGGGTGGGGTTCTAGGCTGGCTGTGACACAGGCAGGAGCGCACTCGGGGCGTCTGGAAGATGAGAGGACCCATTGCCTCCAGCTGTGGTGGAGGTGGGGCGAGGGCTCCTGCCTTGGAAGAGGGGCTGGGACCTCGGGTGGAGGCCCGAAGGCGGAGGCAGCTGCTACTCTGATGGAGGTGCCTGGTGTTCTGAGGGGGTGTGCACTGTGACGGGGTTGTAGGTGGCATCGGGGGCCTGGATTCCCGGGCAGCAGAAACATGGCAGCTGTCCTTCCCAGCCGTGGTCTGCTCTGCATGGGGTGGGGGGGGCAGTTTTACGGGCCTCAGCCCAGCCCACGGGGGCAGCTCAGTCTTGCTGTAAACACTGTTGAAGCTGAGGGGTGGTGAGCAGAAAGAAAGCAATCTTGGGGAAAGGTCAGAAGGAGTTTGCATGGTGGACAAAGGGGATTTTTTTTTTCTCTCCCTCTCTGATAACACCAAAGCTAGTGACTTAGAATGTAAAGAGCCTGCCGC
The DNA here is from genome assembly GCA_003697995.1 of Taxidea taxus jeffersonii. Taxonomy (NCBI): domain Eukaryota; kingdom Metazoa; phylum Chordata; class Mammalia; order Carnivora; family Mustelidae; genus Taxidea; species Taxidea taxus. The sequence continues at coordinate 21,442 of RCUC01135229.1, forward strand.
ACCCGGGGACAGTTCCGTGGCTGGCTGGGCAGGTGGCTGGCTTCTCAGATGCCTCCCTCTCCCCCAAAGGCTTGACAAAGCAGAGCGTGCGTGCACCATTAACATGGTTGTTTTTGCTGTTATTTGTGGGTTGTGACTTAGGAAATCTGCAGGAAGGTGCTTGGCAAGGCGATCCGAGGCTCACTGGAGCGGTGTCTTACGGAAGGGAAGGAGTATGCACTCTGCAAAGGTTAAAGAATAGGCAGAAGTGGAGAAGGGAGAATGTTAAGTGGCTGGAGGAGTGGCTTTGGGGAGGGTGGAAAGGGCTGTCCTCCTGGCCGCCCCCTGGTTGTGAGCTGAGGGGGTGGTCCCTCTGGGGCCAGGCACCAGGGGCCCTTTCATCCTTCCCCCTCTCAGTGATATTAAGCCTGCCGCCTTTGCTCTTAGCACACCACACCGTCTGGTTCCCCTGTATCTGGCTTTCCTGACTGTGTTTTCTCTCTTGCTCCTGAATCTCTTCATCCTGCCTCTCTAGGCCAGTCCTACTCCCCTGTGCCTGCACGCATCCTACCCCAGGGGAGACCTCCCACCCTTCTTGTGACTGGCTGGGCCACCTGTGCGTCTTCCTGTTGTCACTGCAGCTCCCAGGCTGGGTGTGCAAGCTGGCTTCTGGCCACCTTCCCCACTTGCTGCTGGGGTTCGCTTATGATGTCCCAGGGAACTTCGCCATGGCCTCGCCCGCAGAGCCATCACCCTCTCTTCTGTGGGTCTCCTCCCTGGTCTGTGTTGATGCAGCACTTCCCACCTTCTCCTTCCCAACTTTCCTCCCAGTCCTCTTCCTCCCCTCAACTGAGGTGTTCCCTTGTTGTCTCCCTCTGAACGCTGGCCCTGGAGCCTTCACTGGCCTCAGGGCTCACTCTCCAGCCTGGAGGATGTCTCTACTGGCACATGTCCACACCTGAGTGTATTATCTACCTACCTTTCTCAACAGAAGACCACAGCCTTTCCTGCCACCACTGCTCAGTTCTTCCATTTTGGCTGTCATTCTACACGCCTACCTCAGAATCCTTGGAATCATTTTAGCCTCTTCTCCCTTCCTTCCCTGCTTACATAGGAATAATTGCTGAGTTCTCTTGTTTCCCCCTGAGGCCTTTGGGTAGACCCTTTTCTTTCCTTGGGTAGCCACCCAGCTGGTTCTTCCACCTCCAGCCTCCCTGGTGGCTGCCCAGTCTAAGGTCATGGCCCGATGAGGCTCTTAAATCAGGCTTTCCAGACCCCCCCAGTTGGTCCTATCCATGCTCTCCCACGATTCTCCAGTCCAGACGATGACTGCCCTGTGGTCTGTCTGCTTTCAGTGGTCCCTCCTGGGTCTCCCAGGAGCTGCCATGGACTCACTTTATGACCTCCTCTGTAGAGGTCAGGAGTATGGTGACCAGTGTGATTCTTCATGATTATGATGCTGAGCAGGCATTTCCTGGGGACTTCAAGGGGCCAGGCACCATGCTGGGCCCTGCCCTCCAGAGCTCTTAGTCTAGGGGTGTGGTAGGGATGGAGGGAGAGGGGGGAAGGAGACACCTCCATAGGGAGTTCTAAACCAGGCTGGCCACGGGCAGTGCCCAGTTTAACCCTAGCATCATACTGGGTGATAGTGTTCAAGCAGTCCATTAGCTCAGTGTGTTTCTTGGGGTGAGCTTAAGTACTCTGCGGTGTGAGGGTAAACATTGGGTCAGAAGCTTTGCTGGCTGGCTGGAGAGTGGTTTGTTTACTGTGAGGGTGGCTATTGGTTAGATGATCAGAGGGACTGACTGGGTTTTAGAGAAAGGAGGCTGTGGATATGCCATTGGACTTGACTCTTGAGGTTTCTGCTGTAGGCCCTTTGCTGTCTGTCAGTGGCCTAGCGGCATGCCACTGTGCTGCCCGGGCAGGTGGGCACTGGGCCTGGCCTGGCTTCTTTCCCCTCCCCTTCTTCCCAGTTCCACAAGGGTAGGTGCCTGCCAGTCTCAGGAAGGCTGGTCTACAGGGCAAAGTACTGAGGCACTGGGCAAGGGCAGTTTGTTTTTCCCGAGTTACCATATTATCTGAGGATTAAAACCACAACAACATCAGTGTGTTTTTCCAACAGATTTTCTTTTTTTCCTTCAGTCATGTGTATTGAGCTATGGACTTTTTAGTCTGAAGTCCATTAGCAACCTGAAAGCAGTAGAATAACAGGTAATAATATAAGGGAATGAACTTTTTGGTGGGCTCTCAAGGTAGATTGCCCAGCTCTGGCAGGGCAGAATGAAGGACACAGAGTTCCTCAACTCTTCCTCCTTGATAGTTTGACCTTGGGGAGAAGGAATGTTTGAATGGCAGATCAGATTTAGAAATGCTAGAATATGGCCACATTTTGGTCTTTTACTCTGCGGAAATGGAACATTGTATTATACATTATTGTAACTGATACCATTGGAGTGTTTTATGATTTATAAAGCATGTTGGAGAAGTTACCCCATTTCATCCTCACAGCCATCCCACTAGGGAGGTATCATTATTTCCATGTCAGATGCAAGGCACTAGGCTATTAAAGGTCAGGTGATGTTGACTAGGCATCTTAGCTACTGACTGGTCGAGCTCAGATGCAGCCCAAGACTTCTGGCTGCAAAGAGGCAATGGACTAAGAGGGCATTGGGTCCAGTAGAGAGACTAGGGTTCAGGTTCTGGCCCTGTTACTTATTAGCTGTGTAACTTTGGTCAGATTATTTAACTGATAATACAAGCATATCAGATAATCTACAGTTGCCTCCCTTTATTGGCCACATTTCATCCATAACTCTTTGTCCTTGCTGGTTGCTGTGTAGACTACAGGATATATATCCTGGACTCCTGTTCACCATCAACATTGTAATTCTCCTTGCCTCCCTCTGTAGGATCCTTTGTTTCCTAGGATCCCTGTGTTTCTCATTTTTTACTCATTTGTTTTGATAGAGCATGACTTCCAGTATTTTCCTTAGAAAGGGTATATTGGTGGTGAGTTTTTCACATCTGAGCTCTTAAGCCTAAGTAAATCTGTACTTATAATTGACAGATAGTTTGGCTGGATATAGAATTCCAGATAGTGTTGCATGAGAATCAAGAAGGCAATACTTCATTGTCCTCTTGTATGCTGATGAGCAGTCAATTTTGACTCCTGATCTTTTTGTATGTGGTGGGTTTTTCTGCTTTGAAACTTTCAGAATCTCTTCTTTGTCAGCAGTGTTCTGAAAGTTTTCAGTGATGTTCTTTGGTGAGAGTCCCTTTTTATTCATTGTGTGGGACCTTCTCAACTGGAGACTTACATTCTTGAGATCTGGGGTATTTTCTTGAAGTTTTTTTTTTTTTTTTTAAGTTTCTTTTCCTCGAGTTACTTTAATTTGGCTCTTGCACTTAATGGATCCATTTTCTTCTTTTTCTTAACTTTTTCTTCTATTTTGTATGTCTTGATTTTATGTTTTATTTCCTAGGAGTTTTTTTCAAAATTTTACTTTCAACTCTACTGGAATTTTTTAGTTCTTTGAGAGTTTTACTTTCTAAGAGTTTTTCCTGATCCTCTTTGACTATTCCTTACTTATGGCATTTTATTCTTTTTTTTTTTTTAATTTTTAAAATTTATTTGACAGAGAATGTGAGCAAGAGCACAAGTGGGGAGAGCAGCAGAGGGAGAGGGAGAAGCAGGCTCCCAGCTGAGCAGGAGCCCAATGTGGGGCTTGATCCCAGGACCCTGGCATCATGACCTGACCTTAAGGCAGACACTTAACTGACTGAGCCACTCAGGTGCCCTGCATTCTATTCTTGCTTTATGGATGCGGCATTTCATTTCTCTGAGAATAATAATCGTAGTTTTTCTGTTTTCTGTTCTTTTTCTTTTTTTCTAAGTATCCTCTTTCTTTTAGTTTGTTTTCATCCCTGTCTTTTGTATTGAGGGCTTTCCTCAAATATCTGGAGAACTTGGGTTATCCGTATTGAATAGCAAGTCACTGGCACATGCATTGGAGACTGTGAGTGTAAGGAGGAGGTAGAGGGCACTTGTTTACTGAGAGGGCCTCACAGTGGGCATTTCAGTGCGAACTCAGTTATTTCATTGGAGGCACTCCAAAACACCATCTTTTGGCTGTTTTTCTTGTGCTCCTCAGTTTCCACAGAGAAAATTTCTCTAATCTCCTGCCTGGGGGAATAAGACTGGCAGCATTCTGGAAGAGGGAAGGGAGATGTCATGGGAGTGGGGGCTCAGGGGGATGGGTGATCTCCAGGTTCAGTTTGTAGACTTTCCCTTAATCCCCTTGTTTTCTCTCAGGGCCATACTTCTACTATCTGCCTGGTGTCTCCCAGCAGAGCTTTTCTTATTCAATCTCTCCATATAGTAGCCCCATGTTTTCTGCCAGCTAGGCAAGGGGCTGCTGGCCAGCTCTGTGGGCTGGGTGAGGGGATCTGCTGTGTGACTATTCCTTATTCAGACTTTTAACACATTTCCTCCCCAGCCTGCTTCCAGCCCACTCCTCATGCCTACAGAGGTGCTTGGGGCCTCCAGTACCCAAGGTTGGTCTCTGGGTTCTCTGGGAAGAATTGCTCGTTTCTTGTTGGCTGACTTCCTGAGATCACTGGCTGAGTGGGAAAAACTGAAAACCTTCCATTCCCATCCTAAATATGAGAAGTGATCTTACTTCTCTGTGGATTTGTGCTTCAGTGCTTCTAGGTGGGATGGAGTTTGCACATTGCTCTGGTGTGTGGTGTTGGGGTGCAGCGTGGGGTACAGACACTGACTTTCCAGAGAGGTCTGGATTGAGTAGGTGGCTGGTACATCCGGCAGTCTGCTTGTGTAGAATGCAGCTCATACAGCTTTGTAGAAGGGCCTGAAGAGGAATGCTGAGGTGGAGACTGGGAGTGGGCTGGGCAGTGTCCTGGAGGAGGGCTGTTGGTGGTTTGGAGAAGTGATAAGGTAGAAAGGTTGATGCAGTGTCCTGAGAGGGGTTGGTGTGCCCTTATCCCTCTGAAGTAAAGTGGGTTCTAGGCAGTGTGTCTGCAGGCACCCATCCTTCCTTGGCCCTGGCAGGAAGCTGGGGCTCACGGTCCTTGGCCTCTCAATCCCCAGGTGGTCCTGCCAACGTGGCTGTCCTCCACAAAGGTCTCCTCGCTCATCGAGAGAATTTCTGACCCCAAGGACTTGAAGAAACTTCTCAGGACCCGGAATAATGTGCTGGTGCTTTACTCCAAATCTGGTGAGTGCCCAACCTGGTCTTGGGGGTCATCCATCGGGGATGGGACGGTTTGAGTTCGGGGCACAGGTGGGAGGCAGAGACATCAGGACCAGAAAGCATTCAGGGCAGGCCCGAGGGTCATCAGGCTTGTCAGCTTTCCCCAGAAAATGAGGCAGAGGTGCAGAGGGGTGTTTGTTCCTGTCTCTTTTGGATCCTTGAGAGGCTGTTTCCATTCCCTGTAATCAGTCGTTCTTAGGCAGAGCCTCTGGAGCCCTCACTACGTCAGGAGGGAGAGGGTGTGTGTGAAGGGGGATGGAGGATGGTGGTCACTGGGCATGGATGTTCTGACTTCTTGGACAGGCACAGGCTGGCCATGAAGGGCTATGCTTCACAAGAGGTGTTGATTCAGGGATGGGGCTGGGCTGTTGCCAGCTGACTTGGTCCCAGGCTCGGGAGCACACACCCAGGCTGGCGGCCCTGGTCCTACCCAGTCCCCATCTGTCCCACTCTGGGGTCAGAACACGGAATGGAGTTGGCAGTGGCTCCAGGAGAAGGACAGAGTAGTTTCAGTGGGGGTAGGAGCCGTGGATTGCCTCCTCTGACCTTGAGGCTGGCCAGGGCATAGTGGCTGGAGAGAGGTTTGCTTAGCTCTTGGCCGCAACTCCGAACATCTGACTGTTGATGTTTTTCCAGCAGAGTTAAGTGTTTTCACTGCTCCTCAGGATGCCAAGTTTTCTGTGCCCTGGAGAAGCAGCAGCCAGAGGCTGGGCCAGTTCCGGGCCCAGTTCTCCCTGGCAGCTCATCCTCAACACTCATTGGCACTGGGGGCTGATGGATGTTTTGGATGTGTGTCTCTCCTGAAGCCTGCATCCGCTAAGTGCCCTGGCACTTGCTACTTCTTGCCCTTTGGAGGGCTTGGCACACCCTTCCTGAGCTGGTTGTTGGGAGCCTGGTCTGTGTCTAGCATTTCTCCATTGTCAGGAATAGGGGGAAATTGACGCAAAGGAGAAGCAGAGCTGCTCCTGAAGCCTGAGGTGCAGGGCTCTGAATAAGCAGGGCTTACCTCCTGGGATGCTTATGCAGCTGCCGGTGCAGAAACACGCTCCATCCCTTCTCTGGGTCCGTCCCCTCACAGGAGCTCATCATCTTACACGGGCTCCACAGGGAACTTGTGGAACACATTCCCATCTGCTCCTTTGCCACGAGGGAGGCACTGCAGGTTGTCAGAGAGCGTCTGGTTTTCCGGTGGGGAAACTGAGGCAGAAGGAGACTAGCTGACTTGTCTGAGCTCCACTGGCTGGTGGATGATACAGCTGGCCCTCTGTGCTGCCCCCACCTCATTTCCTCTGCTGGAGCCTAGGAAGAAATGTGTGAATCCTGTGATGGTGGGAGGGCTCTGAGATCAGGAGATGATTGGGGTAGCTATGGGGCAGGACGCAGGGCCTGGACCACTCTTACTTTCTCTTCTGCCCTTCACCCAGCCTCTGGCTCACTCATTGGCGGTGGGGTTCCAGTGCTTCCTGGGGTGCCTCTTCGCCTTAGACTGCCAGGCAGTAAGACCCACGTGATGATTTTACCTTCCTGCCCCTTTGCCTGGGCTGCCCGAGCTGTGACGAGCACAGTGGGCTGTGGAGCAGTGTAGTAACTGGATTTTCTCTGCTCCCCTCCTCTCAAGCAGCACCTCCCTTTCCCCAGCTGAAAGATGGGGTTCAGAGAGGGGTGCTTCATACAGTTTGAGTGTAGCTCCCCTGCCGCCCCAATGAGCCCCATCTGAGCCCCAGTGCATGGTGGGGCGATGGCTTTTCCCCCCTCTGCTGCACCCCATCCTCCG
>ML102941.1:0-11549 GCA_003697995.1 Taxidea taxus jeffersonii
CATTTCCTCCTGGAAGCCTTCAGCGTCTAAACACTCCCCACCTCCACTATTGGTCCCACTGGTGCCCAGTCCAGAGCTATTTCCTGGCTGTCTCTCTCACAGTAGGTGCTCAGTAAGTGCTTGCCGAAGGAGCCACCGGAGGGTGGACCCGGGATGGACGTCAGGGGCTCTGATCCAGGCCCTGCTCTAAGATAGTCATGAACACCTTCTCTGGACCCAGAACTGCATACTGTTCCCATGCATTATCTGGGGGTGCTAAAGACCCCGAAGTCCCTGGCACTGGTGGGAGGACACAGGGCACAGAGCGCTGAGCTGCCCTCTCTGGGTTCAAGCAGGGCCGAGATCTAGTGCCTACCTTCTGTTGCCCAGCCCTTCCGGGGTGTCACAGTCCAGCTCCCTTTGAACCCCAGGTGCTTCCCACCCCCACAGACACAGGCACTCACATTTGGGAAGAGCAGGGAGGCAGGAGCAAGGGGATTGGGAAGTCAAGAGACCCCGGGAGGCAGCAGCTGTGTGTTTTGGAGCAATCTCTGTGATCCAAATTCCTCATCTGAAAAGAGGCAGGACCTCTCATGTTCCCCAGGGCCTGGTCCCACTCTGCCACTCTAAGGCCTTGTTCTCTTGGGGGACGGCACACTAGTTCTGGGGCCACTGTGCAGCAGCCCCAGTGGCCTTTGCCTTGTTTGGAAGCGGCCTATTGCAGACGCGTTGTCTGAGGGACTTCGGCTCTGCCTCTCTCCTTCCTGCTGCAGGAACAAATCAGGGTAGGGCAAATGAAGGAAGGGGTGGCACTCCATTTCCTCCTCCTCCTAGATAGAGAACCCCGAGTAATGGCCCTCACTGTCGTTCCTGCTCAACAGGTCCTGCCCCTGTGGCATCTCTTGCAAACCTAGCATCCACCACCCAAGGCAGGACTGACGATTCCCGATTCCCGTTTTGTAGACCTAAAGACCCTGGTGGGAAGCAGTTATGGGGCTCCAAGGAGGGGAGCTGGGGTTTAGCCCGAGGGCCTGGGCCTGAAGGAGATCCGCCCTTGGACTCAGAATCCTTTCCAGCCCCTGGTCTGGAAGAGAATCATTAGAATCACACCAAAACCCAGCGGAAATGAAAAGGGCCAAAAGGGGTACATTTGCAGATCCTGGAAAGTACCACCATTTGAGTGGGGGTGGGGTCACCCAAGAATCCCTGGGGGAGTAAGGATGGAGCCGGTTTCTTTGGTTTCTTGCAGTCTTCCAGAATGGCAAGGCTAGCTGCAGTTTTCCTGGAGAAATCTGGGTGGTCAGGGAGAGGAGGAGCCTGGCCCCCTACACGTTTGGAAGAGAGGCCTCCAGAAGGACGGGCCCTGGTCTAGACTGAAGTACTGTAAGGAAGGCAAGATTTCAGGGGAGAGGAAGAAGAAATTAAGGGGAAAAAAACTGGCAAAGGGAAAGTGGCTGGATAGAAAGGCACGTGTGGATGAATTTTAATGCAATCAAAAGGCTGTCATAATGATAATAAAGGAATACATTCAGACGTCAGGAGAGAGGAGAAGGCGAGGGGCTGCAGTTCCAGCATTTAAATTAGGCTCAGGTGGAGGAGGGGCCTACTCTTCCCTCCCCCTTTCCTTGCCCAGGGAGGAGAAGGAATTTCTAAGCAGGAGGGCCAGGGATTAGCTGGAGGCAGGGGGTTTCACTTCATTGTCTTTCTGGAAATCCCATTTAATCCTAGTCTTTAAAAGGTGCTGGGGGCGAGGGGGAGCCCCAGGCTGGCCTGGAGTCCACAGTTGCAACGTCTCAGGACTCCACTGAAGGCTTGAAAAGCTCTGTCCACTTTATGCAGAATGCCGTTGCTGCTTCTGGGAGCTCAACAGAACCCCTGACCCGGCTCTCCTCTCTCTCTGCCCTCTCCTCTGCCCATCTCTGCTCTCTGTGTCTTCTCTCTCTCTCTCTCTTTTTAAGATTTTATTTATTTGAGAGATAGAGCATGAGTGGGGGAGGGGGCAGAGGGAGAGAGAGAAGATGTTCCCCTGAGCAGGAAGCCTGACCTAGGGCTCGATCCCAGGACCCCGAGATCATGACCTGAGCCGAAGGCAGCTGCTTAACCTACTGAGCCACCCAGGCTCCCTTTTTGTCTGTTTCTGATTCTTTTCCCTCCATTTTTGCCATGTTCCTTCTCCCTCTGCCCCTAATCCTATTCCCCACCCCCCCCATCCCTCCTCAGCTTCACTGCTCCACTCTCTCTCTCTTCTTCCTTCCTCTTGGTTTCTCAGCCCAGAGTTTGGATTCCCAGAGCCCTGAAGATGGGGCTGGGGATGGGCCCTGGGATGGCCCCGGAAGTCCGGGTCAAGCAGCCCAGGCAAGGGCAGATGGCAGGGCTGGGGCTCCAGGCCCCAGAGCTTTGACTGAAGCCCACTACCGGGGAAGGGCAATGTGGTATGCCCAGTCCAGGACTGGTAGCAGGAGCTGGCAATGATGCCCTGCTGGGCATGGAAGGCGCTGGGACCCAGGGCTACCCTGTCATTGAGAAGGTGCCCAGTGCTGGGTGCTCTGGGCTAAAGGGTACTGGTAGGGCAGAGGTCAGGTCTTCCTGAAGAGGAGGACTCTGGGATGGTCTGTGCAGTGATGCAGGGGCCTGTTGGTTTCCTCTGCTCTGCTCCAGACCCCAGGACAGCCCCTCAGCTCTGTGAACTCCCCTGGCCATGGGGAGTACTGTGGCTGCAAAACAATTTTGCCCCAAATTGAGTAAAACAACCATTTGTTCCGCTCAGGGATCCTGCAGGCACAGTGTGGAAGGCTTATCTCTGCTCAGGGATGTCTGGGCCTCAGCTGGAAGACTCAGGCTGGGGTCTGGAATCATCTGCAGACTCATTCATCCCATGTCTGGTGGTCGATGTGGGCTGTCAGCTGGGGGCCTGGGTTCCTTTCCATGGGGACACACTGCACGTTGGTTGTAAGCCCTTCGTGGCAGGGTGGCTGGCATCCATAGAGCAAGCATCCTCAAGACAGCCACCTAGAAGTGGGTCCCTTTTATGACCTAGCCTGGAAATCAGCGGGCCTCACCTCTGCGGTTGCCTATTGGTTAGAGCAGTCACAGCCCCGTCCAGATTCAAGCAGAGGGAGCACAGCCCCCACCTAGTGGGAGGCACTGAAGGCACACTGCAGTAAACTTGTGGGGTGGGAAATTTGGCAGCTACACTCTGCAGCAGATGCCCATAGCCCAGTGTGATCCCTGCTGCCCCAAGCACTTGGCCAGTACAGGTGTTGTCAACAAACCACCTAGGAATCAACACAAGGGTTGGGGGCTCGTGAGGGAGCCCAGCCTTCAGGAGCAGTGCCCCCCAAAGTGCCCAGGGCTAAATTTTGTAGCATGAAATAGGAAGGGCCAGACCAAAGAAGGGACACCAGGTGGAGGTCAAAACAATGTGAGACAGGAAGAAGGGGTGACCCTGGGAATGGCACGCAGCATTCATTCGTCTGCTCCGTAACTCTGTGCTGAGGGCCCACTCTGTGCCAGGTACTGCTGTTCCAGCCAATGCCTGGTCTCTTCCCCCAAGGAGAAGACATGCAGTGGAGGCTGGGAGCTAGACAGAAACCAGCGCCATAGGCATGGCAGTAAATGATTGTCCTTTGAAACCTGGGCCATGAGAGGGAGGAGCTGAGACAGAGAATAAAATACAGCAGGAAGGAGGACCTTGATGAGGAAACAATATTTAAACTGAGACCCAGAAGAAGAAAATTCAGCCTTGTGATGTGGGAGGCACTTTGGGCAGAGAGAACAGCCTATGCAAAGGCCCAGTGGCAAACTTGCCTGTTGTGAGTTAATTTTGGCATCTGGGGGTGAAGGTGGTTCAAGAAGGTAGTGTGTGTCTAAGACGATGGAGGAAGGGAATGGAGGGTTGCTCAAACGACCCATGTGCCACTTCTGGGCCACCCGTGTGCCATAAGTGAGCAGCCACACCAGTGGCCTTGCTCCCTCTGGACAGGAGGGGGCACGTCGCTGCCATCCAGCATCCTTGACCCAACCCCTCCTTCCTCACCTCCTCCTCTGGCTATGCTCTCCCTCTCCCCCAACCCCTTCACCCTGTGGCCCATCCTGCTCTCTAGCTACGCCCCAGCCGCCCCCCCTCCCCTCCAGCAATGAGTCCTCTCCCCTGCCCAGCTCTACCCTATCCCCTTCCCCCTTCCTCTTTGGTCGTGCCGTCTTACCCCCCGGGCCTGCCCCGGTGCAGCCCGGCTCCCCCGGCCTGGGTAAGCATCTCCTAATTTTGTTCCAGAAGATAGAAAACTCTTCGTGGGCATGCTCAACAAGCAGCAGTCCGAGGACGACGTGCGCCGCCTCTTCGAGGCCTTCGGAAACATCGAGGAGTGTACCATCCTGCGCGGGCCGGATGGCAACAGCAAGGGTGCGTGGGGGCGGGGCGGGGGAGTGGGCGGGCGAGGCCTCGGGCTTTGCACCTCACTGACCGCCAGCCAGGTCCTGGGCTGCCCCCAGATGGTGGCGACGGACCGGCGACCGGCGAGCCAGGGAAGCGCGCTTGGAAGGGGCGAGGCGGTGGGCCCGGGGAAGGGAACGCCGCTAGCCGAGTCCAGACAGGGGCAGGGAGACTTCAGGGGTATTTTAACTCTCCGGCCCTTCCAGGTCTTTCTGTGTCTCTGTGTCTCTCTTCTCAGTCTCTGTGGGTCACCCATTCAGCCTTCATTTGGGATGCGCCCTCTTCCCTCCGCCCCTCCAGTGCCCCGCCTCTCAGCCCTGTAGCTCTTCTCTGGCCTTCCTGGGGGCCCTCGCGCCCTGGCTCAGCCTCTCCCGTCCCCCCAGGGTGCGCCTTTGTGAAGTACTCCTCCCACGCCGAGGCGCAAGCCGCAATCAACGCCCTTCACGGCAGCCAGACTATGCCGGTGAGTGGCCACCCCTCCCCCACCCTCGGGGCAGCACCCGCCCAGAGGGGCAGGGAGTCTCCCAGAGCCCCGCCTACCTTTGCCGCCCCTCGCCCCGCACATCGTGCCAAACCTTGCCAACCGTGAGGCGCTCACAACCATCCCAAGAAGCAGGAAGGCATTATCAGTGTACCCATTTCTCGGACAAGGACTCCGAGGCCCAGTGATGTGAGGAACTGGACTGCCCCTAGATAAAAACCGCCCTCTGTGGGATTAAGATCCCAAACCGGGGCGGGGGGGGGGGGGTGTGGGTTAGTGCAAGCGTGGGAGCTAGCCTTCCGTTACCCCCAGCCCCCATGCACCCTGGATTGGGTGGGTCCAGGCTGAGGGCAAGGACAGTTGGGAGAGGAGGCAGCTGGGGCAAGTGGGCCTCATAAGCATTAATGGCTGCAGGGAGCCTCGTCCAGTCTGGTGGTCAAGTTTGCCGACACTGACAAGGAGCGCACGATGCGGCGGATGCAGCAGATGGCTGGCCAGATGGGCATGTTCAACCCCATGGCCATCCCATTCGGGGCCTACGGCGCCTACGCACAGGCAGTAAGTGGGGGCGCAGCAGGGCGGGGTTGGGGCAGCTGTTCTCTAGCTCACTTTGCTCAGAGCCCCAAATAGCAAGGACCGATAACAGCACTGAGGGGAGCCCTGCTCCTGGCCCAGAATATTCTGCTGCCCTGGGGCAATGAGGAGTGGTGAGGAATGAACCCAGGGAGCAGAGGGAGAGGGGCTAAGACAGGCTAGGCGGATGCAGGGTGGCTGCCAGAAGGAGGGGGTTGCTGTCCTGCCCCTGCAGGGAAGCAGCTAGAGAGAAGGCCTCTGGCAGCAAGGGGGGTTACCTCAGCACTCATGAACTCAGACCCTAGGAGGCATCCCTCTGAAGCAGTGAGGGAGGCTCAGGTGTTTGCTTGTCACCCCTCTACTCCTGCCCTCACTCACCGAAGGGGCTCCTCAGGCCTCTGGCACTCCTGGCAGGGGTGTTCCACAGCTGCACTTCCCCTGCAGTCCCCCCGGACCCTGCCTCATGCTGCTGGCCACCCACTTCTTCCTTCCACACTGGAGCCGCCTCTGTCCTCATCAACCCCGAGCTGCCCCCGCCGCACCCCCCTCCCCGAGAATTGTAAACACAGCCCCATGTGAGTGGCACTGAGGTAGGCCAGGGTTCCTGTTCTAAAGAGGTCAGCTCACTTCAGTTCCTCAGCAGTGTCCAAACTTGGCCATGTCCACAAACTACCCAGTCCCCACTCACCTTTCTGAGAACACTGGGGGTACCTAGAGTTCTGGTCATGATCCTCCTGTTGCTTCGGCCCAGCAGACTCCAAGTGAGGACCATTTTCAACAAATCCATGCCAAGTTAGTTCCACAGACTCATCTACCATATTTCTAGAACTTTGGCTGTCACATCTCCACAGATGACAGCCCTTTGACAGGGCTGAGCAGCACCCATGGAACCGCCACAACTTTTAAGTCCCTGAGGCCCTGCCATGACTTATGAATATGGTTCTCTCAGGCAGGGAGGGTGGGGAGATATAGCCGAGCTCCCTGGGATTCAGGGCCCCCCCAGGGCGCTGAGCTCCCTGGGGTTCAGGGCCCCCCCCAGGGCACAGAGCCCCCCTGGTGGGGAGGGCCGTCCCCCCTGGAAGCGCATGATATTTTTTCCACTTCCTCTGCCCCAGCTGATGCAGCAGCAGGCGGCACTAATGGCCTCAGTCGCACAGGGTGGCTACCTGAACCCCATGGCTGCCTTCGCCGCCGCCCAGATGCAGCAGATGGCAGCCCTCAACATGAACGGCCTGGCGGCCGCACCCATGACCCCAACCTCAGGTGAGCAGGTGGGGATGGACCCAGTGCCTGGTGGGGCAGGGAAGGCAGCTGGGCTCGGGTGGGATCTACTGATCAGCCAGTTTTGTTGACCAGGGAGCTTTCTATGGCAAGAGCACACATGCAGGGGCCTGAGCAGGCTTCATCCTCTAGAACTTTTTCTTGAGAATGTTCTAATCCCTGGGCATCTAGGGGAAGATGGAATGTGGGCTGCATGCTGTCCGACATGATTTCAGGGTGGTGACAGTTTCACTCCTGTGATGGAGCCATGTCAGGAAGCAGTACATCTTGGTTCCTTTTATAGATCTCTAGAAAGAAATTCACATGAAAACACCTCCCTTGGAGTTCTGAGGGGTAAAGAGTCCTGCCCATTCTGTGACCTTGTGAGGTTCCAGGCCTAACCACAGAAGGAGCCCCATTTTTTCATTTTTCTTTAACCCAACTTAGACTCATTGGCTTTTTCCTGGGCAACTGCACAATAAGCAAGAGAGGACCTCAGGAGTTATTAAAGGACAAGAGGTTTGGAAATAACCCCTTTCACAAGTCATGTTCTGTTTTTTTTTAAAAATTTGTTTTATTTAAAAAATTTTTCTTGAAGATTTTATTTTTTGAGAGACAGAGAGCAAGTGAGAAAGAGCCTGAGCTTGTGGGAGGGGTAGAGGGGGAGGGACAAGCAGACTCCCCACTGAGAAGGGAGCCCAATGTGGGGCTTGATCCTAGGACCCCAGGATCATGACATTTGAGCTGAAGACAGAGGTTTACCACATGAGCCACCCAGGTGCCCCACAAGGCATGTTCTTAGCTGGATCTTGGTTAGTATTCCATTCAGTGATTCTCAACCCAGAGCATCAGAATTAAGACCTCATCCACCAGAGTAGCAAAACTCCTTGGTGGGGAGGTAGATCAGCCCCTTTTATAACGCAGACAAGAAAGCAGAGCCATCAGCTTAGTAGTCCCTTACTGGCTATACAATGACTAACCCATCCTGACTTAGCTGGAGGTGAGCAACAACCACTGAAAAAGATAAAAGGAAAATTAAGTGTGACTAAATTCAAGGACACTGAGAATAGTTTATGTGCTGCAGGTCCAAGACCATGTTGTAGTCACTGGTCACAGAAGTCCTTATGGGGTAGGCTGGAGTTGGACTCTGCCTTGAAGGATGGATACAGTTGGGATGAGTGGTGTTACCATGCAGGGAGATAACCCAAGGCATGATTCACAGATAGGTCTGAGTTGGTAGGTAAAGTCTAAGTCTGTTCCCAGGCCCTTGGAGCCAACAGATGGAGCTCCATGGGTTGGCCTTCCTCACCTTGGTTCCCCTTGCCTCCCCTCCTCCTCCACCCCTCTCCACCTCTGGAACCAGGTGGCAGCACCCCTCCGGGCATCACTGCACCAGCTGTGCCTAGCATCCCGTCCCCCATTGGGGTGAACGGCTTCACCGGCCTCCCCCCACAGGCCAATGCGCAACCTGCTGCGGAAGCTGTGTTTGCTAACGGCATCCACCCCTACCCAGGTAAGCGCATCCCTTCCTTTCCCATGCAGCACATTCCTTGTCCATTCCGTCTCTGCCCTTGGTGGTGTAACAGGGAATATGTGGCTCCTACCCTCTGCTTCTTCCTTGGTTGAACCCCAAATGTGATCAGAGAGAGCTACCCTCCTGCCCTCCTTCAGGGAGCCCCTGCCTGGGAAAAAGAGACCAAATTCTCCTTCTTGGAGAGGTGCCAGTCTGAGGGTGAGAAAGAAGCTCATGGAACTCTGTCAGGACAGAGAAGAGAATAGATACAGTTGTACAACTAGGTTGAGAGGCTAGTAACTACAAATTAACTGAGAGTGAATTTGACCCATAGGAAGTGAGGAGATAGATGCTAAGATTCTTAGTGTTAAGGAAGAAAAAGTTCTAATAAGAAGGTAGCAAAGACATATAAACTGGCCATCTGGCCTCTACATACCCCTTGGGTCCCTGGATCTGTACACAACCATGGTCAGCACGCTGGACAGGGAATCAGAACCTTGGCTAGCACCCCAGTGCTTCCGGCATAAATTGCAGCACACAAGATCTAGAAAGCCTGCTCCTGATTTACTTTGCTCCTCTCGAACTTAGTATTTCTCTTGTGGTGAGAGTGCCCAGCTGACTTGAAGCAGCTGCTCTCTAGTTTTGAAGGTGGTCTGACATGAGAGCAGGGAAGCTGGGCCTAAAGCCCTAGAGTAGGCTGGCAAGGGGCAATGTGACAGAGATACGAAGACGCTGTCCTCCTTCCCGGAGGGCAGATGATCAGGTTACAGAGTCTCCATGAGGACTTGTAAGTGCCCGGTCCATTGTGCCAGAGGAAAGGGGGCCCCAGAAGGAGAACAGGACAGGGGCCTGTCCCCTAGAGATCAAAGTCAGCCAGGAATACAATATACATGGAGAGCATAATGAGACAATAAGGCAGAACAGAGTGTCCTTGAGAGTGAAAGTTCTCTGCCTTGAGATGCTGAAGGATTCAAATGAAGGGAGAATTCTGTAGGCTGAAGAAGCCCAAGAGAGCTTCCCAAGGAGGAGGCCCAGATCTACCTTAACAGATGCATAGGCATTAGAGAGGTGAGGATGAACAAGGAACACACTTCTGTGGAAGGGGCTGCCCTGGAGGCACAGAGATCAAAGGGCCTGCCTGGCCAGGGGAGGGGCTGGCAGGGAGGTTGGCCGAACCAGGACAGAGGAAGTCAGCTTGGGGGGCAAAGTAGTGCTCTCTCCTCTGGTTGCTCATCAGTAACTTCTGGGTGACTTTGTGAAATCAAAGAAGCCCAGAGATTCTGATTTCAGTGTCTGGAGTGAGGCCCAGACATCCATAGTCTATGAAAGTTCCACCAGCAGCTAAGTGCAAGGTCACTATGCAAGCCAGAAATAGAGGAGAATTTCCTGACTTTGGTCTTGGAGTTGTCTGATCTGATCCCAGTGCTTGCTCCATACCTCTCTCCTCACTGCCGAGACAAGAGGCCAGAGAAGCCCAGAGTGAAGGGGCAGGACCGAAGGATCTGGAGTGTTGTTGGAGGATGAAGACTCCAGGCCAGCCAGGGAGGCAGGGAGGGGCATGGGAAGCCAGAGGCAGGAGAGACCCCACCAATCTCGAGTTCTTGGGCTCATCCCCACTCAGGCTCATGAGCTGGGAGATCCGTTCCCCAGCACATCTGGGTGCTTTCATTCCTCCCACCTCCCTCCTCCCTGCCTGCAAGCCCATCTGGATATCTGGATTTTGACAGACCTGTTTCTTCCCCACCCCCTCCAGCATCTGTGAGCTGTTTCCCTCATGGAATTTGGAAATGTTCCTCTCCCCCATTTGTAACAATCTGCCACATCCCATAAACAATTCCCTGCTAGAACAGGAGGGAGGGATGGAGGGAAGGAAAGGAGAGAAGTAGTACATTAAAAAAATTAATTTACCATCTTTAAATGCAGAGTTTGGAGCCACTGTAATGAGCGAGATCCTTCAAAGTGTTCACTCTTTGGCAGTTACTAATGAGGTCATTAAGCAAAGAAGTCTTGGAGAGGGGTCTCAGAAATGCTTTTCTCCGATTCCTAGCCCCGGGTAGCTTCTCTGTTCTCTTCTCTCGCTCACAGAGAGCATGTTTGACGCCCACAGCGTGGCCTCTCCTGCCATGTAACAGCCCTGAAGGGCGGCTCTCACAACTGTTGAGGCCTGCTCACTCCTTAGGTCACCATACTTGCTATGGTCCAGCACTCTTCTGGGAGCAACCGCCATGGAAGTGGTGCAGGTTAGATTTGGCTTGGTCACCAGACCAAGAAAGAAAGAAGGCCAGAGAAAGGGACACCTTTTTCTCACTTGCATAAAGACACGTTGTGTTTGAGCAGCTGGGAAGACCGAGGGGACAAACCTAGACATGGCCATCTAGAGAGCTGGGGCTGGTAGAGGGGTCAGGCAGAGGGAGTAGGAGGGAGGAAAAGGCCAGCCCAGCAAGCACCAGCACCAGTACTGTCACCATCACCACTGGGAGCTCCTGGCTCCAGTCTCTGCTGTGAGGGTTTTGTCCCGAGACAACCCCAGGCAGGAAGGGACCTGCATCCTTCCCCATCTTCAGCTCCCCACTCTGAGCAGTGCCCCCCTGGGCCCGGCTTCTATGCTGCCATCCATGCTATGTCCAAGAACTATCACCCCAGGGTCTTCCCTGGGCTCCCCTGAAGCTTGGGAGCTATTGTTCTAGTGGAATGTGCCTGAGAGGTTTTCGGACAAGAGCTCAGAACGGAACTTTGGGAATTCTTCCCGGTCTGTGGGCCCCAAAGCCTCGCACTAACCAGTTAGCTTGGTTGGCCTGAGTTGCCATACAGAGAAGCCCAGATAATTTTCTTCCTGCCTCGCTCTGTTGTCTGGTCTGCCTCAAACAGACTGAGGCTGGATGTGTCCCCACTCGCCTCCCTGGGCTTCCAGGCCAGCCCCCTACCTCATCAGTCATCAGGACCCTTGGTCACCAAGGGTGGTGCCCACACTAGCTTTCCTCACGGCACCTGTAGGCACAACAGAGGCAAAAGAAACGAGCCAAGCCTTCTCCCCAGCCCAGCTTCTCCAAGTTATTTGCCAGAGTATTGGCCTAAGGCTCCTCTCCTCACACTGGGCAGTAGACATTCCAGACTCATGATGTCAGGTGGGGGGAAGGTCCTTGGTCCCATGGTATTTCAGCTTTGGTGGGCACCACCCCTTTCCCAGCCCACGGGGGAGACCTTATTTGTGTGGTTACTCCCTGCAGAGGGTGTCCCGGGAGCAGCCTCAAAGTGCAAGCCCTCCATGCCTGGGGCAAACTCCCAGAGACTAATGGAGAGGTGCCTGGGTT
>ML102941.1:11949-31554 GCA_003697995.1 Taxidea taxus jeffersonii
GAGCAGGAATGGGTTGCCCAGGAGAATGGAGTGGCGGGATGAAGCCTCACATGCCCTTTATTTTACCCAGGTGGGAATCTGTCCCCAATTTGTGCTGGGGACAAGTGAGGAGGAGCCCACCCTCCTATAGCCTCTAGCCCCCTCACTCACTGTCCCTCAGCCCTTCTCCAGGACCCGGTCAGCTTTCTGAGTGAGCCACCCCCTCGCCCCTCCCAGCGGCCTGCGATGGCTGCAGCCAGCATTCCCCAGCCCCTGGTCGGGGTGGGAGCCACGCCACAGTGGCTGGGAAGAGCCTTGCGGCCACAGCCTCATCTTGTGGGCATGGTGGGGGAGGGGCTGGTCCAGTGGGCATGGCTGACTTCTGCTCCCTTGGCTCCCCTGCAGCGCAGAGCCCCACCGCCGCGGACCCCCTGCAGCAGGCCTACGCTGGAGTGCAGCAGTACGCAGGTCGTTAGTACCCTCTCGGCCCCAGTCCTCATGCCCGGGCACCAGGGTCTCCTTCCCACCCCAGGCCTGGGCCCAGCTGGGGGCGGGGGGAGGGCTTTCCTGGGAGAGGAACCCCCCTCCCTCTCCATGGCTCCCCCTAGCGTTCAGGCAGGGTTTACCTGTGAGGGTGGGTACCCTTCTCAGAGGAGAAGGGGAACCAAGTCGGAGCCCTAGCCTTGCTGGGGAGCTATGCATCTCCGAGGCCAGATTTTCCTCCCGCCGTGGTGCTGCCGAGGCTGGTGTGTCTCTGACTTCAAACCGCAAGGCAGCTCTGGGGGTGCAGCTGGAGTTCACATCACTGGCCTGGCAAGGGTAGATGCCTGGTGCAAGGGAAGGAGCAACACCCCCAACCCCATGGTCACATACAGGCAACAGCAACCAGAAGTAGAAAAAAGGAGAACTGATAAGAGATAGCTTTGCAGCCAGCAAATGGCCTTAGGTCACTGAGTGGGAAGCCACTGTAGGAAGCCCAAGGCACGCTGTCAGCCATGATTCTCTGTCTCTCTCACACGCACCATAATCATCCCTGCTGCCTGGCCAGGTCAGAAAGAGCCAGAGAGATCTCCCCTGAGGGCAATATGGGGGTTCTGGTGAAGCTGGCCTCTCACATCTGGAGGTCAGGGGAAGCTCTCTCTCACCTGCTGGGACCCCTGAGCTCTGATCTCGGACCTGAACCTGTGGGAGCCAGGCCAGGTGGAGGAAGGCACTGGCCATTCCTGTCCCGCCTCTGACCCTTCCCAGTTGAAGGCAGAAAGCACTAGGTTTGTCCAACTCAGCGCTCTGCCCCTGGGGACCAGCCCCTGGCAGGACCCCAGAGGCCAAGCTCATACCTCAGGTGGCACCCAACCCTCCCACATGGGTGCCATCAGAGTGGGTGGACTGTGCGTGCCCGAGTCAGCTGCGGCTTGGAGAATGGGCATCCCGGCTGGTGGGATGATCTGGTCCCGGCAGGCCGGTGTTTCTGATGATCCATTACTGTGGATTACCTACGCCTGTGGGTTGTCCATTGTTTTAGAATAAACTTGCCTTCCCCAACCCTGGGAGTGCACGTGTGCACGTGCGCACCCACTCACACTCACACACACACACACCCTCAGCTGGCTTTATTTTAGGGGACTATGCTAAAATGCCCTTTTTGGCTGATCTGCTCTTACTGCTCAACACTGAAGTTTCTCTCTTTCTTCCCACCTCTCACTCTGTCTCTCCATGTCACTGTCGCCGTTTCTCCCTCTTGCCTCTTCTCTTTGGCCCTCCAGCAGCCGCCTACCCTGCTGCCTATGGTCAGATAAGCCAGGCCTTTCCTCAGCCACCTCCAATGATCCCCCAGCAACAGAGAGAAGGTGAGTCTTTGAGCTGGGGTTTCCTCCCTACCCCCTGCTGTCCCCAAAGAGGCTGCTCACTTGGGCCTTTGGCTGGGGCGTTTCTTTCGAAAGGTGACCGTGTTTGTGTGTTGTGTTGAGGAGGGTGAGGAAGACAGCAGGATGGCAGGGCGTGGCATTTTCCAGTCCAGGCATGGAGGTGGGCTTCTTGAGGGCAGTTCTGTAAACCCAAGTGATAGAAGGTCAGGAAGGGAGAACCTGGAAGAGGTGGGGTCGAAGATTCCCTTCCCCTACTGGGCAGGGTTTGGCCAGTGGAGAGGAAGGGAGGATGTAGGAATGTTCGGAATGGAGCATGAGTAGGGAGACCTGTTCATCACTGACAGGAGAACTTGTATCCTCTGGGTGACCAGGAGAGACAGCTGGAGCTCCCAGGGACTCCACAGGCAGCTGATGGGGTGGGGGAACTCAGTGCAGCCTAGTGGGAGAAGAGCCTGATAGAGTCACATCCAGAGGCTCTGGTATGCCCAGGGCCCAGGGCAGGCCAGGCAAGGCCCGTGGGGCTTGGGGGGCTAGGATCTAATAGAGACCTTCAGTGTCCTCCCATTCCAGAGCCTAGAAACCCCAAAGGAGGCTGGAGAAATAAGCCCACACTCAGGGATTCCATGGGCCTGCTCACAGAGAGATCAGTGTGAGGGGCAGGAGACCAACAAGGAGACCAATAATCTTGCCTTGCCCAACCCACGGGAAAGCTCACCCTGCAGTGAGGCTCCTCCGTCTGCCCCAGGAGCCCACTTGGCCAGGGGAGTGCAGTGTTTCCAGATCCCCAGCTCATAGTCCCTGCAGCAGGCTGTCCCAGAGCCGGGGGTGTAGGTCTGTTCCAGAAAGGACCCTGGGGGTTTGCTAGTCCAAACCCATTGGTCATACAGGCTCCACACAGACCGCAGATGGCTGAGAGCCTGGGCTTTGAACAAATCCATCTGGGTCTGACTCCCAGCTTGGCCACCTCCTCCTCTCTGACCCCTGATGTCCTCACCTGTAAAATAAGGATAGCAAGGATCAGTCACTAGGGAAGCAGGAAGCTCAAAGGATCCCAAGTCTGACCGGAACTCCAGCAATTTCCTATGGATTTCTCACAATGCGCACAGCCCTTCCTTCTCCAAACTGTCACCCCTCTAAAGTTGCCCATGATGCCCATCACCCCAGTTTACGAACATCGGGCAGCTCCTGAGATCTGTGTCCTCATCTCTTGGTGCCCAGGAGAGCCAAGCTACAGGAACCCATAGGATCTGGGCCCCCTACTGGTCGAGTGAGGTGGGGAGGTGGTCTCCACCAGAGGCTCCCCTCTTGGGCTGTGGCCCTCCAGCCTGTTTGCCCTGCCTCTCCCTGCCTTGGTCCAGCTCTTCAGTGCAGATCAGTCAGATCAGATCCATGCAGGGTGGGGACCATTGTGGGGGGGGTGCAGGAGTCCTTGTGGGGCCCATCCCTCCCAGGCCCAGAATAGAGCGCTGTGCTCACAGGCACTATTACCTTTGTCACCTCACTGGCCTTAGGCTGCCGCACCCTCAGCCTGCTGTCAGCGCCCTGCATCACTCTGGCCCGTGGCCCCAGGGGTCTCTAAGCCCTGCTGTGTGCACGCAGATGCAGGTCAGTGCTGCTCTGACCAACACAGACTAGCCCCTAGCCTTACACAGAGCAAGCCCCTCCATCTGCTCCACCCCAGGCACCTTGCTCTGGACTTCTCCAACCTTCCTCCCATCTCTGAGTGCCTTCAGTTCCCCCACCCCCCGCTGCCCTGTGCCCTGCTCCCCAGAACAGTCCCCTCCCAGCCAGTTCTCCGCTGCGGGATCTCCTACTGTTGTCCACGTCCTCCCTGACTAATGTGCTGGGTGAGGCACCATGGGAGAGCAGGGCATGGGGGTAGGGGGAATCATGGACCCAGATGGTACAGAACCAGGCTTCACACAGGGTGAGCTCAGGGTACTGGGACAGGGTCATCAGAGGAAGCCTCGGAGGATGAATGAGGTCTTTAGCACATAGAGTTGGGGAGACAAACATTTGAGGTAGGGAGAACAGGAGCAAAGTCATGGGTGCTGCAAAGTAGGAGGTGAGCTTGGCCTTGGGGATGGGACAGGGTGGGGAGATAGCTGGGGTGGGCTGGAGGCAGGCCAAAGCCATGCCACAGCGTTCCCTGAGGCATAGGTGAGAAGGAAAGCTGTGTGCTTCCAAGCCTGTGGTTGGTCCTTTCTATCACGGTGACCTCCCCCTGTGTGGAGTCATTGAAATACCCAGACACACTGGTTGCTGGGGAGACCCTCCTTCTGGCACTTTGTCTTTGAGTTGAGCCTGAAAAGCAACAGATGCCTGAATTCCTGGAGGCTGTCCACTCCACAGGTGGGCCAAGGTGACCCTAGGGATGCTCAAGTCCTGGCTGTCCCCAGGGCCACAGTGTGGTCAGGGTAGCACCTTCTGTGTCTAGGGCTCTGTTTCACCGTTTCTCAGAGGGCTGGGATGTGTAGGCTCCCTGTTGAGGCATGGAGGGCAGGACGGGGTGGGGGGTGGAGCTGGGAGAGCCATTCCTGTGAAGCTCCGCTGCATACCACACTGACAGGACGGCCGTCAAGGGCTTCTCGAATCTTTAAGCTGAATAAACACAACATCCATATAAAGCAGCTTACAGAACTTGAAGCTGGAGTCCCAAGTTCAAAGCAGGCAGCTGCATGGAGTGAAGCATTGAGGGAAGACTTGAAGGAAGGAGCAGAAGGAAGAAAGCAGACAGAGCTGAGGGAGGTACCGAAGGGCAGAAGAAGGCTAATGTCCCTGTCCCTAAATCTTCCAGTTTGGCTGGAGGGAAAAGCTCCAGACCTAAAGGAGAAAGAGACCCAGACCACAAACTGTAGACTTAGGGAACACCGGAAGAGAGAGAGCGGATAGGGACTATCTAGGGGGGAGTCCTGGAAAAGGTGTGGCTTAGATCAGGCCTTTGAACTGATTCCTACCCTAAGGGGACTCACACTGAGCTGTGGATGGAGCCAGGGATCCATCCACAGAGTGTGAACCAGTGAGAACCTGGCATGGCTGGAGATGGGGTAAGGGGAGGGCCACCAACACTTAGGGGATTCAGCAGCAGGGACCCCAGGACGCTTACACTTGCGCCGGTTCTGGTTCTGAATGCGCCGTCAGCTGGTAGTTTGCCTGGGAGACCATGGTCTGAGAGGAGAGGCTGAGGGCAGGAAGCGGGGGAGGGCAGATGGTGCAGGGCAGGGACCTAGGACCCAGGAGGTCAGATGCGCAGAGGGTGGCTTTGGTGGTCAGAGGAGTCTTTGCAGGGACCAAGGAGAGAGTGAGGGTCCAGAGACTTGCTCCGAACTGGGTTACCTGCAGCCTTACCTGTCCCAGGGAAGCCCCACACAGTTCTGGCCGTGAACACCACATCGCTGTCCACGTTGGGGCCTTACCACCTTCACTTTCCGAGCTCACGCTCAGTTCCTGCCAGCCTCTGGTCAGAACCCTGGTTCTGAGACACCTGTGACAACCGCAGCTGCCTCCTTTGCATGCTGGCTGGGAACAATCATTGGAACGACCAATCTTAAAAGGTTAAAAATACTCTGCCTACTTGTGATCTCTGTCTGTCAAATAAATAAATAAAATCTTTAAAAAAAGGTTAAAAATATGCGGCATACTCTGTTTAAAATGTCACGAAATAGACGAATCGTCTTGGAGAGTTCTGTTTCAAAGTGAAAACTGAGCATGTTGGTTATTTAAAAAGAAAAACGTAAAACTTTAGCAGCCTGGAAATTTCAGAAATACAAAGGCCTCGCCAGTGTTCAGCGTGGAGATCTATGATAGGCCAAGAGAGGAAAGCCCAGACTACCCCGGCAGATGAGGTCTGGCTCCACCCACCCCCAGCTGTGTGATGTTTGGCAGGTGACTTTTCTCTGGGCCTCCATTTCCTCATCTGTGGAGTGGGAGTGACAATAGCACTTGCCTCCAACGGCTGCAGGAAGATTAAGTGACTTAACATACAGCTCAAGTGCTTAGAGGAGCCTGACCTGTAGTTTGTGCCAAAGTGGCGGGGTTGTTCTCCTTGTCATGGAATGGGGAGCTCCATGTGGGAGTCCTGGCTGAATACCGGGCCATGCCCTGAAGCGCCCCCTGCACACCTAGCCTGCTGGAGGAGGCAAGAGAAGTCTTGATTTCTGCACTGGGGATGGGGGCTGAGTGTGAGGTTTGGGGCAGGGGAAGGTGGGGCCATGGGGCACCAGATGGGAAGGAGTGGCTGCGGGTGGTGGAGGAAGGTGGCCCCCAGGTCGGAGCTGGGGCCTTTGGGAAGGCGAGGTGAAGCCTCTCACGGGGCCACTGGCATGGCTGCCCCAGGGCGATTCCAGAGCAGGGGCTGGGCTGGCTGGGTGGTGGGCAGACTCTCTCAGGTCTCCCTCCCTCCGAGCCTCTCTTCAGCGCCTCTTCTCCCTGGCTGGTCGGACCTTGGCACGCTGACCCCCAGGTCCCCTGTTTCAGACGCATTTTGCAGCAAAGGTGACTGAGGCACAGAGAGGTTCAGTGACTTGCCCAGGGGCAGGGCGGGGACCAGAGCTCAGACTGGGGCTCAGCAGTCCCCACTCCTCAGTGGCCACCCTTGGATCTTGGATGAGACCCCCCCCCCACCCTGTCCCCCCCCCCCCCTCCCCCTCCCTACCCCCCCCCCCCCCCCCCGTCTCTCTCCCCCCCCCCCCCCCCCACCCCCCCCCCCCCCCCCCCCCCCCCCACCGCAGGGCCCGAGGGCTGTAACCTGTTCATCTACCATCTGCCCCAGGAGTTTGGGGACGCTGAGCTGATGCAGATGTTCCTCCCTTTCGGTAATGTCATCTCCTCGAAAGTGTTTGTGGATCGGGCGACTAACCAAAGTAAATGCTTTGGTGGGTAAAGATAACAAACCAACTAGCTTCACCCAGGACAGGGCGGTGCTCGCACCAATTTACCAGTGTCCGGTGTCCGACTGCTTTTAACCTCCTCCTTCACATCGCCCCACCCCAGGTGCTCCCTAAGGCCCAGCCCCCAGCCTCCAGCTCCACCCCTTTTCTCTCTGCTGCTTTTCTTTCCGCTTCTTGGCTTTCCCTGTCCACCCCTGCCCCCCACCCGCTCTCCATCTCCCCCATCCCAGTCCAAGAGACAGGTTCCCCCACCCTCCACAAGGCCCAGTTTCCACCCACGGAGAAGGGGAAGGAGTCACCTTGGGTCAGGGTGGTGGGGGCATCGAGCCGAGCCCATTCTCCCAGCATCCCCTCCTCCGGCCATCCTAGAGGCCCTGGTGGATGGATGTGGAGCATGATCCTTGGGGGGGGAGGGGTCTGCCCCGCTGAGACCCCCCCTCCCGTCCTGCCTGCCCCTTGATCTCCCCTGTCCACCTCTCTGTCCTGCCCCTGCCGCCCTTCTCTGTCTACCCCGCTCTTGGATCCCCTCCTACCGTCCACTGAACCCTCCTTCCCCACCACTCCCTCAGGCCACCAGAGCCACATTGCTGAGGAGTCAGGAAGAGCAAACTGGTCCTGCCCTCAGGAAGCCTCAGGTCTGAGCTTAGATGACAATCATGCCTACTGCGCAGCACTGAAGTCTGCAAGGCACCAAGTAATGGAGCAGAGAGAAAGGCAGGTGGATGTACACAGCCGTGAAGAAGGGGAGGGAGTGCCCCAGAGGGACCAGAGAATGGGCTGGGAGCGGGAGGAGAAGAGGGGAAGGACAGTGGCTGAGGACGCTGCAGGAGGCTTTGGGGAGAAGGGGTCGGGGGCGCCAGCCGCGAGGGAGGGGCTGTGTTGGGGAGGGCTGACCATTCAGATGAGGATGCTTCTGGGATCACGGCAGTGGGAGATGATGGCAGGCCCTTGACCCGAGAATAACAGAATGAAAATACAGCTTTTAGGAAATGTGCGTGGTGGCAGGGTGTGAGATGGGACAGGGGACTCGGGAGGACCTCGGGGTCTGGTTGTCAGATAAAATACAGGGTGCCAGTTAAATTGGAATTTCTGATAAACAATGGATGCATTTTGTGCGTGTGTAAGTATGTCCCAAATATTGTATGTGATATGTTCCGTACAATACTGGGGAGATGCTTATAGTAAAAAAAATTATCCATTTGAAATTTGAATTCAACTGGGCACCCTGTGTTTGGATTTGCTTTGGACCTCCTGGAATCCCACCTCATTCCCACACTTCTCCCCTCCACTCCTCCTTAGCTCCCTCTCCTGCTTCCTCTTTCACCTCCATCAGCCCTTCCCACGGGGCGAGATCCACTCGTGAGTCCCCGAGGAGTGAAGGGTCCAGTCTCCAGAGAGCCACACATGGAGCCAGAGCTGAATTTGCCAAAAACTTAGATCTCCAGGTTGAACCCCAGCTTCTGAGCCTGTGAGGACAGAGTAAGGGCCTGGGTTGCCTGGGGATCCCCGGTCACAGCTTGGAATGGTGGAGGGGAGGCCGCTCAAGTGTGTAGAAGCATCCGCAAGCACAGGGCAAGGAGATTGCTGTTAGGAGACCCACTTTGCAGACCCGTGAACGGCGTGAGGTTTTAGAGCATGATCCCCAAAGCAGTCAAGGTCTCTGCACCTGGGTCTCTTCCCCTCTGGCAGCTGCCACAGGAAACGTGTGGAGCTTGGAGGGCATAGAGTTATCCCAGCAGTTTCTTTCCCTTTGAGTGTGAGAAAACAAAGCCAAAGAAGAAGACAGGGTTGTACCCCTCCCCTGTTTGGCCTGTGTTTGTGCTGGCAAATCACCATTATGTATGTAAGAACAACATTGCATTTGCTCCTTAAATAGAGCTCAGATGTTGCAGACCGCAGAAGAGGCTGCTAGCAGCCCACCTAGCCCTGGGCCCCCTGGGCCAGCAGGCTTGCTCTCTGCCCACAGCCCTGAAGACTTTGTGCTGTCCCTGGTGGGAACACAGCCCACTTTTTCAAAGGCATTTCCTTGCAGTCTGCCCCACCATTTGCCTATTTAAATTCTCCAGGACCAGGGTTTTTCCCCCTGCTGGAAATCATCCTCTGTATCCCTCCACTCCCGCTCTTTCCTGTTCCTGAAAAGACTTCTAGGGCTAAACGTCCACCGGCCTTAGAGAAGGATGGGCTCCTGCAACGCTGGCGGGGCCCAGTGCTTCCTCCTTAAGCCCCTTGGGTTCTTTCTTGTTTGCTTTGGCAGCTATCCTGGAGGCCTTCAGCGTGAGAAGGAGCTCCGTGCTCCTTCCCAGGCAAGCATTTACCTCTGAGCCTCGGTGTCCTCATTTGGGAAATGAGGATGTTGGCGGTCATTTCTCAGGGCCATGTGAGGGTTACAGGAGGTGGTGTGTGTGTCAGGGGCTTCACCAGAGCAGACCCTCAGGAGGTGCCAGAGCCCCCTTTGTGCCCAAAAGGAGGGGTTGTCTTTGAGTAAATGTGGTCCTATGTTAAAGTGAGCCCCGCAAAGTGCCCACCTGCTCTTTATAAGCATAAACAGAATCTTGCAGCCTTTGTGAGCTAACATGCAGCACAAATGATTGCTATGTTGGAGAAGGGCTGGGGGCACACCGGGAGGGCCTCCTCCCCACATGGCTTCCCACAGTCTGGGATGAAGGAGCCTTCTCAGCGCTGGGACGGATGGGGGAGGAGGCTCTGGGGGAAGGAACCCAGCCCTGGGAACCATAAAAATGGGAGATGGCATCCAGAGCCCTGTTCAGTGGCCCTGACTCCTCACCAGTTAGCAAAACTAGCTGAGAGAGAAACCTTCCCTTGAGCCTGGAACACTTACCAAACCCTGAGCTCTCAGAGACTTTTTAAACTCTCCTATGAAGGCTGGGCTTCTTTCCTCCAGGACCTCTGGTCTCCCACTCTCTTCACTGGGCAGCTGTTCTTCCCTTTACCCCTCTGCCCTAGATAGTACCCCCAGCCCCCTTTATCTTCCTCCCATCTCCTCCCTGCTTTGCTCACATTTGTTCCCTGCAAGAAGAGCCACAGAGGGCTGGGGGCAGGTGGGGAGGTAGGGTCTGAGCTGATAGGGCTGTGCCAGCCCGGCCAACGGAGGAGGCAGGGGTGTCACCCAGTGTGGCTTTCTCTCTCAGCAGAGAGAGGCTTTGGTTCAACCACCCTCCTAAATCTGGGGGAGAGCTGTAGCGGACCTTCGGTTCACACATGTGAAAACTGCTCTGCTCTGTGAAGACTTGACTGTGGTCAACAGGCAGAGAGGTCAGTGGGGTGGTGGACTGGCCAAGGGGATGAGAGGAGGAGGTGGAAGGATGTCTCCTGCAGCTCTCTGGCTAAGGGCCATCCAAAGTCTCTCCTGTTTTGGCACATGGACTTGTACAGAGGTCGGTCATGTTTCTCTGGGCCTGACTCACTGATTCCATCAGAGCTCACACGTACCCATTCTTGAGTACACTTACTGTACACACACACACACACACACACACACACAATCTTTGATGGCTCATGGCTGCAAGAGCAAGCGTGACAAATGTGAGCAAAAGCAGGAAGGAGTCAAGAGAAAGAGAAAAGAGACCAAAGGAGGCAGGGCCTTGGGCAGAGGTAAAGATAGTCACCATGTGGGGAGGGTGAGGGAGAGGTCTGGGACAGGCCCAGTGTGCCATGGACAACTAGCCAAGAAAACAGCTACTGCTGCCGTGGGGGTCTGTACACCTATTAGTTATATATCCAGAGGCCATCTGGGGACAAGCACCCTAAATGAGACACGTTTGCAGGATGGCCTGGGAACCTTGCCAAACTTAGTTCCATATAGTTTATAGGATCTAAGTCCATTTTACAGGAGGAAGGGCCTCTCAAGTCAAATAAATTCCAGGAAACACCAGGCAAACCAAGCTATAAGTGTTTATTTACTAGAGAACTTGGGGTGGGAGGTGGGTTTTTTTTTTTTTATTCATGTGTCTTGAACTGCCCCAGAGGGGGACGGTGGTAGGCCTACTTGACCACAGAAGGCCCTTTCTTAGGAGCACCGGTTAGGGCCAGTTTAGGAGATGCTGATGTAAAATGTAGTCTCTATAAGGAGATGCATTCAAAGTTCCCACAGGGTGACTTTTTAACTAACTTTCAGACTCATACCCATCCCCAGCTGGGAACTACTCGTTCCAGAAGGTGACTGGGAGCCATAGATGGTTCTATATCTCTTTCTGGGATTGTTGGGAGGAGTGACCGAGTGACTTTGTAAAAAGCACTTCCGCAGTGCCTAGGCCACAGAGAAGGCTCTCAACTAACTTTTAGTAATAGCGTTAATTTGCCCTACTACTGTTATTATAGATACCATGAGGGGTTCATAGGGGATGTGTCAGTTGGTGTGCGCGCTTAGAATCCAGGGCAAGAGCACCTGCTCCCAGGGCTTGGAATTTTAAATAAAAGGGAGGTGCCAACAGCCCCTGGACGCGAAGTGGTGGGTTCCTGCCAGTCCGACTGGATTTAGGCAAGTGTCCGCCTGGTGCCTGGCTCGGGGCAGCCTCGCCAAGGACCGGGAGGGGGGCGGAGGGCCGCGAGGACTATCAGCCCCTTCCCTCCCCCGCGGCCAGTCGGCCCTCGCGAGGGGGGGCGGCTGGAACCGGCGGTGGAGAGGTTTTCTCCGGGGTGCCCCCCTCCCTCCCCCTCGCACTCCTCTCTCTCCCTAGGCCGGCACCCTGTGCCCTCCCGCTGCCAGGCCCCCTCCTGTCAGGGAGGACAGTGTCCAATAAACTCCTCCACCCGCAGGTGTGTCCGCCCTCCCACCGAAGTAGAGGGCTGAGGTGCCGGGGCCGGCCGGGGTGGGGGGCGAGGGCGCCCAGGAGAGTGGCGCCGCCCAAAGCCGCGGTGGAGCTGGGGAGGCCCGGCCTGGAGGCGCGGGTCGGCTAGGCCTGGAGCCCCGGACACGCCCACCCCGGGAGGGGCCGCGCGCTCGCGGGCTGTGGGGGGGCGTGAGGCCGGGCCAGGGCGGGGCCCCCGGGGGGGGGGAGGAGCCTCGAGGCCCCCCTCCCGCCCGAGGTGCGGCGGGAGCGAGGGCAGGGGCCGCCGCCAGCCCCGCCCCACCCCGCCCTCGGGCCCCGCCCTTCTCCCCACCCACCCCTCCCCGCCGGGGCGGCCCCGTGGAAACCCAGGCCCTCGTCCCTCGTGTCTCGCCAGGCTTCGTGAGCTTCGACAACCCGGCCAGCGCGCAGACCGCCATCCAGGCCATGAACGGCTTCCAGATCGGCATGAAGAGGCTCAAGGTGCAGCTGAAGCGGCCCAAAGACGCCAATCGCCCATACTGAGCGCCGGCGGGAGCGTCCCCCGGGGGAGACCAGGACTCGCACAGGTAACCGGGGGCGGCCGGGGCGCGGGGACGGGGGGTTGGGGAAGGGGCACCGATTGGACCCGCCGCCTCCTCTGGCCTTCCTGAACTGGACCCTCGCTTGCCTTGGACCCGCTGCGCCCAGCTCGACCTGCTCCTCACCCGATGCCTAGGGGCAGGCCTAGAGCTGTGGTCATCCAGCAGAAATGGGCGTGGCCATCCCCGTGTTGCAGAGCCAAGAGAAGCAGGTGTGAGGGAACCGTTCTGAGAAGGCGGGGCGAGCTCTGGGCCGTGCATCCAGGAGGTCTACACTGGCGATCCTATTTGCCAGAAGACCCTGGGGTGAGCCTGTGATGAGCCTGTGGCAAGCTTAGTACTGGGAGAGTTTGGGAGGGGGAGCTGTCCACGTCTCCTGGGGCCTTCTCCTAGACTCCCTGGCTCTCCCCTTCCCATGTCTCCTGCCTTGAGGGCTGGTGGCCTTTAGACACTTGACCTCCTCACCCCTCCAATTCTCCGTAGCTCAGTCAGTCTGGGGCAGAAGCTGAGGAGGGTGATGGCTTATTCTGGGGCCACTTACCCTGTCTGCTTTACCGCAGGCTTTGATGAGTGGGCAGTTGTCACCCTTTCCTGCTCAGTCTGGGTCTTGCCCTGTGGCTGGAGACACACTAGGCTACTTCTCTTCCAGGCCACTTGTTCCTCTGGACGAAGCAGCTTCCTGGGAAAGGGGGTGGGGTGGGGGAGATGTGCCCAGCCCTCCTTCAGCCTGGTAACCCATACTACTGAGTGCTCCTGTAGGCCCAGCTCACCCACAGGCCAGAGGCAGGTCTCCCAGCCCTCTCTACTCCTCTGCTTCCATCAGCAGTACTGTGCACCAGGTACTGTTAGGTACTTGGGACTCAGCACCGAATAAGACTGACAGGAACCCTCATCTTTAGAAGGAGGGACAGACAATAAACAATCACATATGACCAAAGAGTAAATTATACAGTGTGTCAGAATTATTGGTTACAGTTAAATCAGGTAGTTAAGGTGGGCCTTGTTGAGTAGGTGACATTCAAGGAAAGACTTGGAGAAGGTGAGGCAGGGAGCCATGCCAGCATCTGGAGGAGCAAGTCTTTCATCTGAAGGGACAGCCAGTGCAAAGGCTCCAAAGAGAGGGCAGGGCATTGTGGTGGAGAACAGTAGAATAAGGTGGTTGGAGGGGAGCAAGCATGGGGACATGGGGGCAGAGGGGATCCCAGAGGTGAGGAGGACCACCTCAGGCAGGACCTGGCAGCCATTATATAGGCTAAGGGAGTGGACGCTGGGGAGCCATTGGAGAGCTCTGGGTAAAAGAGTGGTGTGACCCATTGCAAGTCAGCGCGATCCCTGGTTGCTGTGTTGATAGGAGCCCCAGCAGAAGTCTAGTGCGTGGACCACTCAGTCCGGGACAGCAGCAGCCAGTGTGGTACGAGGGCGTTGTGTTCTCGGTGTTTTTGGAAGGCGGAGCCAGGATGCCTTTTATAATGAATTGGAGGAGGGTGAGACAGAGGAGTCAAGGATGACCCCCAGCTTTTGGCCCCAGCGACTGGAAGAACAGAGTTCCCGTGACTCGAGATGAAGAGGGGTTGGGGCAAAGAATGGGCCCTGCACATGAGAGTTAGCCACTCACGTGGAGGTTCAGAGTCTGGAGTTTGGGAGGGAGATCTCCAGTTTCCCAGTCTCCTCTCAAATCCCACCGCTACCAGCAGAACACCCTCCAGCTGCCCAGGAGCAGCAGCTCTCACCTCTCTTGGAGAGGGTATCTGAGCCTCTGCTCTCTGCAAGGCTGAAAAAGCAAAAGCCGGCTCTCCTGCCCGCTGAGCTCCCAGCCCTGCCCATCTCTGGCTCCGGTGAAGATGCGTACACCTGCATTCATTGAGAGTGGGGCACCTTCCCGGACTGGCACTGGGCTTGGTGCTGGCCTGCAGAGATGAGTGGGTCACCATCCTGCCCACACAAGCATCTGGGCTCAGCAAACACAGACCACAGGACACAGTCTGCAAGGGGGTGCACTTCCATAGGAGTTGGGGGGCCAGTCAGTGAGAGCAGCCCTTTCTGGACAGAGAGCCTTTTTTCATAGATAAACTTAGCTCTGCCACGAAGGCACGACCTCTTGGGCTTCCATTTCTACATTAATGAAACCAAGGTGCTGGAGTCATCAGAGGATTTTTTAGGAGGGGGTAGGCTCCAGGGCCATGCCCTGAGATTCTGAGGGGTCCCTGTGGGTGTGTTTTGTGCCTCCCGTGAAAGCAGCTTGTCTTAGCCTCCTAGGCCTACATGCAAGTAAAACCCAAACAAGGATAGATCAGACCTGTATATCAGAGAAATTCCCAGAGGAAGGGGTAAGTAAGGCAGATTTGCTGTTTGGGACAGAAGGTAAGAAGTGGCCCACGGGGTAGAAGCAGCCGACATTCATAGTTGGAGTGAGGGCTTGAGAGACGTGGTTTAGAAAACAAGACCAGACAGCTGGGAACCCAGACTTCACATGTGCTTAACAATACAGGAGGCACAGTTCTTAGAGGTTACAAGTCCATAGTGCAGCTGTATCGCTGTGACTGCTCTGTCTCTATTCCCATTTTAAAGATGGAGCACAAAAGATTAAGTTACTTGCCTATCAGCTACTGAGTGGTAGAGCCATGATTTGAAGCTGGAGCTTCGTTCCAGACGCTGTGCTCCTAAGTGCCTTTACGTAAGGAGAATGATCCCCAACCCCCCACCCCGTTATCCTCACCCCAATCCTCCCACTCCAGAGTCTTGTCCTGAGTATCTGAGGGGGCATGTCATGACATCGCACTTCTCTGGGCCCCTCTCTTCTTAAGCAGTCTTCTAGAAAATTGTAACATAACAGAACTCCTACAAATAAAGTTGACCTTTAATCCATTTAGACAGCATTTTAACAAAAGGTGATTTCAGGCTTCCCAACTTAAGACTGTTAGAGGCCGTAACAGAAGGAGATGATGAGACAAGGCGCAGGTTCGGGGACTGCAGCGAGAAGTGGAGGAAACAGCGGGCAAAAGCAGCTAAAAAAAAACCCCACAGTTTTACAGGCTGGTAAAGGGTGTTTGCAGATGATGAGTCCTAGAAGCTCAGAAGGGCAGGGCTAGCCTGAGCAGGGCCGGTGGAGGGAAAAACCATAGCTGGGAGCTAAGGGGTGGTGGGGTGGAGGGATCTCAGGACCTGGCTGGCCACTTGCAGTGGTGAAGGTGAAGTCACCATGGCGGCCAGAGCCAGGTCAGGACAAAAGTGTGGCAGGTCTAGGAGGAGGGGGCCCCAGCAGAGCAGCCGTGGGGAGCGCAGTTGGGTGTTAGTTCCATAATGTGCGGCCTGGGTAGTGTCAGGTTGGCTCCCCAAATCCTGACGGTGTGATGCCCTACCCACTCTTGGTTCCCCTGACACCCCTGCTCCTCTGGCTGCTTGGGCTCATTACCTTGTCCTAAGGTGGAGGTTTCTCCAAGACATCTTCACCAGGAAACAAAGATGGAGGAAGCAAAGGTGGAAAGACTGGGCAAAACTGTGGCCAGGGCCATAGCCAGTGAGCAGAATACCCAAGTCCCTTGTCCTGCCACAAAGATCAGTAGCACGCGCTGGGCCCCAAGCTGAGGGCAGGGTCACAGACTCCCAGCACTGTGGTTCTGTGGTTGGAGGACACTGAGCAGCGTGTCTGACTTCAGTGGGAGTCCTCTCTCTTCTGGGTCCTGGGTTGTGGCTCTGAGTGTGTTTTGCACGGTGTCTGCTCTGAGCTGTGTAGGTACGGGTGCGTTGGGCCTGACCTGCATGGGGCTGGGCAATGGCTTTGGGTCTGGGCCGTCTCTGGCTGGAGCCCAGCTGTGTTTAGAACCTGGCATCTGAATTGGCTCAGCTGACAATAATTTCCTCTCCCAGGTCGTGAGTTGGAGCTTCCCAGGCCTGATTCAAGCCCCCCTTGCTGGCCAGTGACCCTGCTGCCAGCTTTTGGGACCGTGCTTTGTGAGGATCTTTGAGAGGGTGGCCAAGAAGGGGTCACCCCTGCAGGTTGGGGTCCAGCTGTCCCCTAAAAAAGAGAGTAGTCAGCTAGTCAGTTGTGTACGTGCAGAGCCTTGGGGAGGCTCCCAAGGAGTTGAATGAGTGTGACAGTGTGTTTGTGTGTTGGGCCAAGCATATTTGTGTGTGCGAGGGGCAAGAGTGTGTATGAGAAGTTCCTCACGTGGGACTTTGAGGAGGTGGGTGTGATGATCAGCTTGGATCTTCAGGACCCAGGACAGTGCAGGCACCAAAGGGCTGCTAGAGGCAAACTGAGGGAGGGCACAGGAGCTAGTCCAGTGGGGAGGAATGGGCACCCATGACGTGCTCAGGAGTTGGGGGTGGGGAAAAGAGTGGGGTCCCCAGTGGGCTGCTTAGTTGCAGTTGCTGTAGCTGACACCTGGTGGCCCTGCCCTCCTTAGTTCTTAGGTCTCTTCCCCCACCCAAAGGGAGCAGCCCATTGGCTCTCCTGGGTTGATCTAAGGGTTTCCATTTGGGAAGGGCTGGGAATGCAGGGGAGGGCGGCATGTCAGGACCTCTTGGGCACGCAGTGGGCCCTGGTCCGAGTGCTGCTGGAAGAGCAAGAGCCCTGCTCACATGGGCAGGCGGGCAGGGCTCTGTGGACGAAGAACTCTTCTGTGAAGGCAAAGCTGGAGGCTGGGTATGTCCTTAAAATAGAGTCACCCCTCAGCGACTTGGTAGCTTATCCACAGTGACATTTCAGATCCCAGACTCCCTTTCCACACTCCCTGAAGAAAGACACAGAGCTGAGAGAGGAAGCCTGCTCTGTGTAGCTGCATGGTGGACAGATGGGTCAGGCACAGAGGCTTCGGGGAATGGGGGCTGGGGAGCAAGCTCACTGGGAACCATGAGCAGGGGGTAGGGCTGGGAACCCCCAAATTCTTGAGTTGGGACAGAAGGCCGTGAAGTGGTGAGGAAGGCAGAAGGTAATTCAAGGTGGAAAAATGTGATGAGAAGGGGACTCAGCTCCAGTCACCTAGGCCTCTCCCAGTAAAAAGGCAGGTAAGGGCTTGCCAGATGGGACAGTCTAGAAAGATGTACAGGTAGGGGTGTAGGGAACGGAGGGGAGGGCAGCAGACCAGAAGTGATAGCCACAGAGCCTGGAGACTAGGGCCATAGCACTCCCCTCCCTGATGGACTATCCTTTCTTGAATTACCCACCCCACAGGGTGCCCGATAGGCTTCCTTCCAGCCCTTCCATGGTCAGCACTGCGGAGCCTTCTAAAGGCTTCATGTGCCTGGAAGCAGCATCACTTTGGCCACATTGGCCACCTTGGGAGCAAAGGGAAGGGTATGAGCTGACCGTGAAATGAAATCAGCAATGCCGAGGCGTGTCCATAGAATTCCAGTAACACTGGTATGATTTACTCTCCATCTCCAAACTGAACGTGTTCATTTTCTGAAGGTTCTAAGACATGAGGGTTGAGGCAGAGGAGAAGAGGAGAGGACTGTAACATCACACAGTGGGTGCTCTTGCAGTAGCGAGGCCCTTCTCTGGGGGGAGGGGGGCAGCAAGGTGGGACCATCGGGGCGGGAGGACTGAGTGGCTAGCGGTGTGGACTTTCCTTGGGCCCCTGGCTGGGCTCCCAGATGCAAGTCGCTGTAGCCAGCCTTGGATCTGCCCTGCCTTCAGGGTGACCCTGACAGGCTCCCCCTACTGGTCCACAGGCTGAGGCCACAGGAGGCTGGGTGGGGGGGCGGTGGGTGTGGAGAGCGTGGCCCCCGCCAGGGGAGAGAGAACCGAGGGCGATACAAAGCAGAGAGAGTGCTGCCTGATCTGCTTGCTGGCCACGGTGGCTTGAGGGGCTGTTTTAGTTTCTCCTAAGCCCTCTTGCCAAACTGCCCACGCCCCTCCTCCTGTCCCCGACGCATGGTGGATGCCCTTAGTGGCCCTGTGTGAGGTTCTGCTACTGTTCCCAGTGTACCATGTGTCTGCATATACAACCGTGTGTGTGTATGTGTGTGCGTGTGCGTGTGCGTTGATGTGCCCATGTCCTTTGTCTGCTGGCTTCCTCCATCCTTTGAGTTCTTTTCGGTTCTCTTATGATTTGACTGCTGTTCTCTCATCAGAGCTTTTAGATTGATGCTGTGGTCTGGTGCTGTATAAATATTTTTCCTTTTGATTTTGTTTTAACTTTTCCTTGCCCTTCTTCACCCTCCTCCCAACTGTCCCTGCCCTCCCACAGTCCCCGACCCCACCCGACCTGCCCCTGCCTCTTCCCTCCCCCTTGCCCACACTCTCTTGTCCTCTCTTTCTCTCTCTCTCTCTCTCTACATATATAAATATATATAAAAATCTTTTCTTCTTTTGTCATTCAATCAAATTCCAACAACCCAACCAGGGCCAGTCAAATCCACCACAGTCTCGCGCTGAGCTAGGAATAAAGTTCACGTAATCACATGAGAGTGGAGAAAACAGTCCCCCATCCGTAAGTTCAAATCAACTCAAAGTTCACAGTGTGACATGATGGCGTCATGTAACAAGGCTAAGAATCGGTTGCATGACAATTGCCGTCAAGTTTCGTGGAGGTGCTGTGATTGGAGCGTTTTTCTTGGATGTTGTATCAGTTGATGATTGGCCCGTCATGATCACACGTGCATTCTCTTGACTTTTGTGCTGCCACAATCTTTTTTGCTGTGCTCATTTTTGTTTTGTTCTTGGTGCTTGCAGTGGTTTTACTTTCTGTTGTTTGGTTTTTCTTGTTCAGCGTTTTTGATGCTTCTCTAGATGTCACATAGAGAAAAAAACAAAACAAAAGAACAAAAAAAAAAAAATAGTAAAAAAAAGATGAATTCCTGAATGATCGAACATGGGATCACTTAACTGTGCAAACCATTATTTTTTTTTCTTAAAAATAAGGAAAACATCTTAAAAAATATCTATGCGTGGTTGATTTCCTTGCACTTGAAAATATTGTGATTTTATTTTTTTCTAGAAATTTGGGGGCCTTTTTCAATTGACACTTTTCCTAGGTCTGGTCTTTTTCCAGTTAGGCTATTTTTAAATCTCACTTCAAAAGGAAAAACGAAAACAAAAGCCAAAAACAAAATCTCTACTGTAATAGAATGATTAAAAAAAAAATTCTAAACCAAAAAAAAAAAAAAACAAAAAACAAAAACCAAAAAACTAGAGTACAAAGCCAGAGGCCTCTGAGAGAGAGCCTGGTAACAATTGTAAGGTTTGTATTGTAGCCACCTCTGCTAAATTAAATGTGGGGTGGGGAGGCGGGGGACTGGGGGTGGGGGGGGACTTTTTGGTGGGTTTGGAAAAAACAGTACTGACAAAAGCAAAATGCACCTTTTTGTTTACAACTGAAAAAGGGTCCTCGACAAGTGTTTTTTAATTTTATTATTATTTTCTTTGGTGTTGTAATTGTTTAGACTGCTGTGTACGGTTTGCTGTTTGTTGAATCAACAGTGTGAAAAACCTGCCAGCATGGATTGATATACGCATGACGTTGTCCCCTCAACTGGGGGCTTTGCAGTTCTAACTTTCTCA
>ML102942.1:0-41054 GCA_003697995.1 Taxidea taxus jeffersonii
GAGATCACTGATGCTGAAGGCCTGGGCTTGAAGCTTGAAGATCGAGAGACAGTTATCAAGGAGTTGAAGAAGTCATTGAAAATCAAGGTGAGGGTGGAGGGTAGGCTCAGGATCTGCGGGGCCAGGAAATACTGCTGAGGTACAGGACAGCTTTGAGTGTTAGGGATCTCATGGGACTGAAACTGGTTGGGAGTTGAGGGGAGAAGTGGCACCTGTGATCAGTGGGGGGAGCACCTATGGGCCCTTTGGAGCTTTCTGGTTCGTGGTCTGTCCCAGGTCCCTGGGGCCCATGAGAGGTTGTAAGGGAACTAGAAACTCTCTGTCCTTGTCCAGGGGGAGGAGCTGAGTGAGGCCAATGTGCGGCTAAGTCTCCTGGAGAAGAAGCTGGACAGTGCTGCCAAGGATGCAGACGAGCGCATCGAGAAAGTCCAGACTCGGTTGGAGGAGACGCAGGCACTGCTGCGGAAGAAGGAGAAGTCAGGCACCTTCCCTGCGTCCCTGCTTTTTCCACTCCTTCCTGCCAGCCGCTCCCCGTCCTAACCCCTCCTCCTCCCCAGGCCCTCTCAGAGGGAGACTCTCCTTAGGGGAACAGATACCATTTTCCTTCCCCACTGCCAACCCCATTGCATCATCCCAGTTGGAGC
This sequence comes from Taxidea taxus jeffersonii, assembly GCA_003697995.1. NCBI lineage: Eukaryota > Metazoa > Chordata > Mammalia > Carnivora > Mustelidae > Taxidea > Taxidea taxus. The sequence continues at coordinate 645 of ML102942.1, forward strand.
ATGCTGCTCCTGGCTCCTCACCAGCAGGGCTACTCTGAGGCCCTGTCAGGACTGAGAAGTGGGGCTGGCGCTCTGGGGAAGGGACACTGCCCAAGCCCAGATTCTCTTCCGCAGGGAGTTTGAGGAAACGATGGATGCACTCCAGGCTGACATTGACCAGCTAGAGGCAGAGAAGGCAGAGCTAAAGCAGCGGCTGAACAGCCAGTCGAAGCGCACAATCGAGGGGCTCCGGGGGCCCCCTCCCTCGGGTATTGCTACCCTGGTCTCTGGCATTGCTGGTGGTGAGTGCAGTGGGAGAGGCAGCGTTAGCCAGAGGAGATTGAATGGCTTCCCTCCTGTCCTTGGCCTCAGTTTGATTTCTTACCCCCTCTCACTGGATGTTTAGCCAGGAATGTGTTTGCCCGGTTTTGCTCTGTGAAAGCTTTTTACCAAGTTTTTACTTCTGAAGATATGAGCAGAGTCCCCCTGATCAAGGTGGGGCATTACCAGCTTGTCAGCGGAGCCCAGAATTATGACGATGGTTAGACTCTAGCTGATGTCCCTTTTGGGTCTGGCCTTTCTGTGACAGCCCAATATCCCAGACAGTCATCAGCCTGCAGCAGATTAGGCTGCCTTTGCTGCTGTATCCAGCCATGCCTGATCTTGATTGCTCCCTTGCTTGCACTTTATATTTCTCTCTACTGAGTTCACGTGTCTTTACCTTGTGATATGGCTGTCTTTTCCATTGCTGAGTTCTCCCAGTTCCACTTAGGACTTGTGTTCTGACCTCTCTCTGATCTCTGGTATGGTCAGGGCTCTTTACCTGGAGTTTTTCTGGTTCTGAAGTCCAGTCCCCCTAGTTTTCCAGGACCAAGGAGGTGTCCACTGCTGTGCTGGTTCTCATCTGCCCTGTTGTTTTTCAGTTTCTTTCTTACTTCCAGAAGACAGGCTTCTTGCCTCGAAGCCCTCAGGATCTCTAGAGTTCCCCTACTATGCCTGTCTTGTCATTTGGCCTTCCCTAGGGTCTTATTCTCACCAAAGCCCCCCTCGCTGGTGCCTCTTGTTCTTGGGAGGTGACCGAAGACTTGTTGGCCTTGGACTTGTGTGGTACAGTTGGCTCCTGTTCTTGGGCAAGGGGTCTCCAGAGTTACCACATTGTGTTGTTGTAGCACAGGCTCTAAACCGATACTGGTTCTGATTCACAAAATTTCCCACTAAAAAAGAGCGTCTTTGGCCCCAGAATAATGGGGAACCCAAGGAACAAGGAATGCAGCTGCACCTTCGACTTCAGCTTTGCTGCTGCAGCACAGTACAGGTGCAGACATCTTGGGGTCTCAGGAGCAATCCCTCTGCCCTTCTTAGAGATGGAATGTGAGGTAGGGAGCAGGAACACCTCCCTGCCCCAAGTGCTCCCTCAAGTGCGCGCCCCAGCTGCGGCTCTTCCTCACACTTCGCCCTTCTTTCACACATACTTGCTCTTCCCTCAGGCGCAGAGAGCAGGGGCAAGGTCTTGTTGGAGGGGGAGTGAGGGTTAGGAACAGGTTTTCCTTTAGATTGTGTCCAGGATTCCTCTGGTGTGGCCCCTTAATCCCAAGTCCTCTAACTCATCTCTCCTCTCTTCCTGCTCCCCCATGGGCTATCGTGAGAACAGAAGAACAGCAGCGAGGTAGAGAGCCTCCCTGGCAGGGGGTTTCCAGGGCTGTGGGAAGTGGGTCTTGGGGAGCAGGGTAAGACTCCCCCCTTGGGAGCAACCAGGACTGGAGGTGGGAGTGGATAGCAGGGATGGGGCCCATCTTCCACCCTCTCCGCTTGGGGCTGATGACATTTGTCTTGGTACACACAGGAGGTGCCCCTGGGCAGGTTCCAGGATCTGTGCCAGGCCCTGGGCTGGTGAAGGACTCACCACTGCTGCTTCAGCAGATCTCTGCCATGAGGCTGCACATCTCCCAGCTCCAGCATGAGAACAGCATCCTCAAGGTGAGGAGGTCACAGGAATGACTGGGGTGCAGGTGGAGTCCACCTGCCCCATTGATGATAGACGGCAGAGCCTTCTGTTGCCTCTTAAACACTATTCCTCTTCTTCTCCCATAGGGAGCCCAGATGAAGGCATCTTTAGCAGCCCTGCCCCCTCTGCATGTGGCAAAACTCTCCCCCTCACCTCACGAGGGCCCTGACAGTGAACTAGCAGCTGGTGCGCTGTATCGTAAGACCAGCCAGCTGTTGGAGACGTTGAATCAACTGAGCACACACACCCATGTAGTAGATATCACTCGTTCCAGCCCTGGTATGAACCCATCAAACCTTCTCTCCCTCCCTTTGCCCCAGGGCTATAACTCCTGCCTGGGCATGTGCCATATGGTAGAGCCTCTTCCTAGCATTGCATTCTGGCCTCGGTGTTTGGTTTGCTTGATTCATCCATTCTCTTACGGACCTGCTCCATGAGAGGGTCTACTGTTGGCACTCCTGACCCTTCATCCAGGACACCTCCCCGCCTGGGCCTTGATGGGCCTCACTAGCCTTCCTTCCCCACAGCTGCCAAGAGCCCGTCAGCCCAGCTCCTGGAGCAGGTGGCTCAGCTCAAGTCCTTAAGTGACACCATCGAGAAACTCAAGGTTAGCTCAGTCCTTGCTCTTCCTTGGTCTGCAGAATTTGCTTCATAACATTCCCTGCTGGAACCCTTAGTACATTTGTTTCCATGGGCATTCCCAGAGTTCCTCTGGGCCCAGCCCTGTGCTAGACAGCACACTGGAGGAGGTGGAGGGCAAGGCAGGGTTCCTGTCTCAGAAGCTCACTGTCTTGGTGCAAACAGGAAACAGATTCTCATCAACAAATTGTGTTGAGCTAGGATAATCTTTAGAGTTGGGGGTTCAGGTGCAGATTCTTCAGTGCTGAGATCACTGGGAGGTAGAATGGTTGGGGGTGGCTTCCCAGAGGCTGTAGAGTCTGAGTCAGGCTTTAAAGGATTAGTATATGTAAAGTAAGGATGTTGGATAGGGATGGGGTTGGAGGTGAGAGCAGAAGTATGGTGACAGGACCAGGTCTCTGCTCCTCCTGATCCTGCCGTCCCTGTGAAACCAGGGAGATTCTGGGCTAGCCTGGGTAGGGCGGGTGTTGCTTAAATGAATCCTTGTTCTCCTCCTTGCCAGGATGAGGTCCTTAAGGAGACCGTATCTCAGCGCCCTGGAGCCACAGTCCCCACTGACTTTGCCATCTTCCCTTCATCAGCCTTCCTTAGGGTAAGAGGGAGAATTGAGGCCTCGGGTGGGTCCTTCCCCTCTCCCCCAGAATATGAAGCAGCCTTTGGGGGCTCAGGTCCAACAACTGCACATCCTGAGTTAACTGAGTTAACTCGTAAGCAGCTCAGATGTGCTTGCAGTGCTTCCAGAAATCCCAGTATTTTAGCAGTTGAACATCTTCTATGACTTTTGACACTCGGAGAGGCTCAGAATTCTCTTGACAGACTCTGTACCCCAATTCTGATTTGGAATATGTGGTCATCATAGTCTAGGAGCCCCAAAGTCAGTCTCGTGGGGGCTGCCTTTGTCCCAGTGCTCAGGATCCCTGTCAGTGGCACACAGCTCAGGTGAGCCTCTGACCTGGGGACCTCTTCCCCTTGCCAACTCCCAGGCCAAGGAGGAGCAGCAAGACGACACGGTCTACATGGGCAAAGTGACCTTCTCATGCGCAGCTGGCCTTGGACAGCGACACCGGCTGGTGTTGACCCAGGAGCAACTGCACCAGCTTCATGGTCGCCTCATCTCCTAAGTGCTCGCTCCTTCTACCCCATGCACTTCTACCCTCCACCCTCCTGGTGCCACTTCCACCTGTCGCACAGCTGCCTCAGCTAGTCCCCATTGTAGAACTGTGTGTGCACAGCTGTTCCTGCCCTGTTCAGCTTCACTTCCACCTGTCAGTGCCCTGCCTCTGCCCCTTGACTTGGGTTCCCCTATTTCCATTCCTTGGCCTCTGCCAGGATTTGCTGTTCAGCTGCTCCCTCCTTCCTGAGGGGCCTCAGGGCATGTGGGGGGTAGACTGAGACCCCACCACCAAAGGTTCAGTGAGGTCCCCCTGATAGAGGACTTCACCCCTTGATTAAAGCAACTTCTGCTTCAGTGTTTTCTGTGTGGTGTTGGCAGTGGGACTTGGGCCTTTTGGTTCAGAGCAGGAGTAGAGGAGAAGGGATGCTGAGGAGGCTTTGGCTGTGCCAGATTTGAGGGTCCCTCTCTGTAGAGACCACTGGAACAGCATGCCCCTAACACTCATGTGCACTGAGTTACTGTGAACAAGGGGAAAAGGGCTAGGCCAGGAGCTTGGCACCCAAGTTCTTTATGGAGTTGGGGGAGCTGGGACTTAGGGTCAGCCACCCTACCTCCATGCATCTGTCAGCCAGTTCCCACTCACAGCAGAGGGACCTTTCCAGAATGCAAACTGGGCCATGTTATTCCCTGCTTTAAATCCTGAAATGGTTCTTCCAACTAAAATTTCTAATTTAAATAAAGTCCTGAAGTCGTTTCTCTTAAGTATCTAGAGATACTTTAAATTTACTGGAAGTGCACACAAGGCCATCTGTGTTCTGGGTCCTCCCCACCTCTCCAGCCTCTCGCGGGGCTACTTGTCCACGTGTGCCTTATGGTCTTCCCTTAGTGAATCCCTGCAGTTGCTTTGGTGCCCTGTGCTCTCTCGGGCTCCTTTCCGCTGCCCAGAATGCCAGCCACCTCCTGCCCTCTGCTCCCCCTGCGTGCCCCACCCCTCCTCAGCTGACATCCTGTTCATTTATTAAGACAGCCCTGGCATTGCTGCCTTAGAAAATCTCCAATTCCTGTGGCCTCTTAGGTGCGCCTGTACTGGAGGGAGTAGAGAATGTGAACATTTTTTCCAGATGTGCTTGGATTTAGTGGCTTTGTTCTTTGACAGGGTTTCTAACCTTTGGTTTGCTTTCTCAACGGCAGAATGGGAAGAATGATGCCTCCCAGGGTTGCCATGAAGGCTAAAAGAGAGAACGTGTGCTGGCTTCCAGCACCATGGCCTGTGCCTGGCAGGCCTGCTTCTCTTCCCAGTGCCTGCACCCGCAACACTGCTTCATACCAGAAAGCATCTCTTGTCATTGCAGTCATCAGCTAACCCTTCGGTACCACTGTAGACAGAGTGAGAGTTCCTAGAGGTTGTCTTTTATCTCGGCATCCCCCAAAACACAGGGAGAAGAGCACATATTTGGGAAGAAGAGCTGTGAATTTCATTTTGGAAATGGATATGAGGTGGTGCTTGAAAGAATGTATGAGTGCAGATGGCCCTGGGCAGTTGGAGCTGAGGTCTGGAGCTCAGCAGGGAAGTCTGGATTGGAGATACAGTTTCGGGGATGAGTTGTGTCAGTGGTAGTTGGTTTGGATGAGGTGTAGGATGAGGATGAGGTTTAGTCCAGGTCACTTAGAGAACTGAACCAGAGGCAAAGCCAAAGTGTAGTGCTTTATAGTAATTGCACTCCCAAAGCACTGTGACTGAGGAAACGGGCAGGAAAATAGGGAAGGAGAAGAAACAAGATTTGTTTTAATGAGTCGCCCACTGCTTCGCCAAGGCACAGCTAGCCACCTGCCCACGTGTGCTGTCTCTGGAGAGACCCTTCACAAGCATGGTGCCTGGCTGCAACATTACACTGGGGTTGATGGAGGGATGGAGAGCAGATTCACCTGTTCTTCCTCCTGTCTTCTGTGGTCCGAGTTTGCCCTGTGAGGTGTTGCTCTCCCTCACTTGCTGGGATTGTATGACTTGTCCACGGGGAAAGCCAGATCCCATGCCCTGTAGTCCCCAGGTCCTGAAGGAGCACGGTGAACAGAAGGCCACTGGCCTGCAGGACTTGGTCAGGGCAGAGCAAGCGACTGAAGGCTTGGAAGTCAGGTGAGGCCACAAGTCACCTGAGGAGAGTGTCTAGGCAGAGGGAGGGCAGAGCCCTGGGCAGTCCTGAGTATTGAAGAGCCTGCTTTGGAGCCCAGGGCAGCATTCATTGGAGCAGAGGCCCCCAGAGGAAATGTCAGGGCCAAGGAGGAGAGATTCAAGAGAGGTAGTCAACAGCCTCTAATATAGCTCAGAGGCACCTAATTCTCAGATGCTTGGTGAGCTGAGCAGTCTCAGTGGGTTAGAGGGAACAGGAACTGGGGTCATGGTGGCAAGAAGGGGGAGAAAGCAGTATGTGTGTACTGTGTCCCAATATTCAGTCAATGTTCAATTGTGGAAGCTGGCCAGTGGATGGCAGACTGCTGACACAAGCATCATTGCCTGTGAATAGTGATGGGAGCTGCCCATGGGGCCCACGAGGGTTCGGAAAACTGGGATGTGATGATGGGGGGAGAGAGGCCTAGTGAGGCACTCAGTACAAGGATAGGGGAGAGCATGGGAATGGCCTCCTTCGGTCCATCCACTCAGCTGACAGCTGTGACATGAGAACCAAGCAGACTGGCTGGCCATTGGCAGGGGCAGGGTATGAGCAGCCTCAATCTTGTCAACTAAGAATCCCTCTCTTTTTGGGGTTCTTGGGCAGATTCTCAGGGCAATGGCACTTTCCCCAATATGGCAGCAGCTTTGTGAAGTAAGAATAAGGCTCATATTCCAGCTCTTCCACTTAAAAGCTATGGGAATTTGGGCAAATTCCTAATTTTGTCCTCAATTTCTGTGTCTGTACTGGGGCTAATCGCATCTTTCTCAGGTGTATCCCTTCTGCAGGTAATCTTCAGGGCAAGATCAAGTGAAATAGCATGCTTGACCCAGGTACTCAATAAAAAAGGATACTTGGGAGAGGCTGATACTGAACAAATGGAATGACATACAAGTAGTCATGTTCTGAAGACATAGATTTATGATGCAAATAATCAATTTTGGGTCCCAAAGGAGAGGCAGTCCTTGATGCCCAGCTTTCGGCTTGATTTTTGGGCAGTTACCATCTTACTCACTACTGTCCAGGCACTATTTCCTCTTCCTCTTAGTGGGCCAAGCCTAAGGGAGAGTCAAAGTCACCCAAGTTGAATTTGCTTGCTTAGTTCCCATTTTCTGTGCTACCCGGTGGTGGGGAGCAAGAGTGGAGGCAGTATGGAGACTTGAATCTCTGCTGGCTCACCCTGGGAAACGTGGGAGGCCCCAGAGCCCATCGTGCCCTACCCAGTCCTGGGGCTGAAAGCAAACAAAGCTTCCTAGGATGAAATAGCTTGACCCCTGGCTGGGAGGCCTAGGGGCACCTAAAGAACTTGGGCTCTGAGTGTGAGGGCTCCTCCTGCCTCCCTGTGGGTATATGCTCCATGTAGCCCTCTCCTTGAGGATTATTGAGAAACCTGTCACTCACCCAGGCTGCTTTCAACTCTACCACGTGTGCCAGCTGGAACGGGGACTGCTGCTCCCGGGGACAAAGGGCCAGCCTGGCATGTTTGACCTCCATTCCTCTCCGGAAGCCTGGGGAGTTGGGGAGTGAGACCTGGACTCACCTTGCTCAAATAACATGTCAGAGTAAATATATGTCTGTCACCCTGTGTTTCGTTCTGTTACTTTTTATCATGGGAAATTTCAACATTCAAATGAAGAGAGTAGGGTGTAAAGAATCTCCATGCCTAAATCTACCATTTCATGACTGATCGTGTTTCCCCACACCCCTTTGCTCTCCTTTCCCTCCAGATTATTTTGAAGCAGATCCCAGCCATCGTCTTTTCATTTCATTTCAAAGTATTTTAGGATCCCTAAAAGATAGTGCTCTTATAGAAAACTATAATACCATTATCCCACCTAAAAAATTTAATTCATCAAAGATCCAGTGTTCAAATTTCCCTGATTGTCTCATAAATGTTTTGTTTTATAGTATGTGTATTTGGGTAAGTTTCAAAGGAAAGACAATACACCACAAATAGTTGTCTCTTGAGTCCCGTTTTCTAAGTTACCACTATTGCACCAATACAACATATGCTTTATATCCATATGCCTTAAACTTCATTTTTTTAAATAAAAGATTTTATTTATTTATTTGACAGATCACAAGTAGGCAGAGAGAGGGGGGAAGCAGGCTCCCCACTGAGCAGAGAGCTCGAAGTGGGGCTTGATCCCAGGACCGTGATATCATGACCTGAGCCAAAGGCAAGGTTTAATCCACTGAGCCACCCAGGCACCCCCTTAAACTTCATTTTTAATGTGTCAGTCAATATTTACATATATGTTATATATATGTACACACACATACAAGATCATCTTGAGAATACAAAAAATACAATGTGGAGGAAGATTGAGAACATAGGCTTCCAGTTCTTAGTCACTAATGGTTGTAGTAATTTTCCTTTCAGTGTTTAGTATTTAAAACTTTAATTTAAACATGCCCTGCCATGGCTCTGTGACCATAGACCTGTTGGAGGGGGAGTACAATGAAAAAAAAAGGGGGGGGACCCAAAGTTAGGAAGAGATAAAGGAGGGAAATCAAGAGAGAGAATATATTTTGAAACTAAATGTAAGTATTTCCTTCATTTAGGTTATAAGCATCAGTCTTCACTTGGGCTGTAATAGCAAAATACTATAAACTGGGTGGCTTATCAACAACAAAAATTGATTTCTTACAGTTCTGGAAGCTGGAAGTCTGAGATCAGGGTGCCAGCATGGTCGTATTCTGGAGAGGGTGCTCTTCTGGCCGCAGGCAGCTGACATCCTGGATCCTCACATGGCAGAAAGAGAGTAAGCGAGCTCTTGGGCCTCTTGGAAGTGGACTAGTCCCATTCTTGAGGCTCCACACTCATGACCTAATCACCCCCTACAGGCCCTACCTCCAGATACCATCACATTAAGGATTAGATTGCAACATGAATTTTGAGGTACACATAATTTCAGTCCATAACAGCATCCAAGTAAGTGCTAAGAAATTATATGTTCTTACTTCTGCCTCAAAGTTGCTCATTAACTAAACAAATTGATAGGGCCCCTTCGCCTGTGAAGGAACAGTCTCCTCAGCACTGTACACGGAAAGGTGGGTTAGGGAGAAGGGAAAGTGGTGGGAAAGTAACCTGCTTTTGAGGTTCTCTAGGTGCTGCGTACTAGGGCCTTCACTTTAGGAAGACTCAGCTGGAGCTATGACCCTTCAGCTTTACAAATGACGATATAACACATTTCTACTGAAGAAGCTGACAGAAAAATGTTCACAGAAAGGGGCCAGATACCCTGGCAGCATGGCAACATGGATATTCATCATGAGCTAAGTGGTTTCAATCTCTCTGCTCCACAGTTCAGGTTAGAAGTTCTAAACCTGCCAATGATTAAACATTGGGGTGAATACCAAGTAAAACTTTGCTTCACATGGAGCAACAGGATGGAGCTACAAGAAAACTAACACTGCCCTAGAATATAACTGAGAGCAGCCCCTTGAACTTCCTTCATCCAAGCCATACCTACAGGCCAAAGGTGTGCTTCTCAGTCAACAGAAAAGAATAGTGGAGATGCCATGGACACAACCCTTTCCCATAGGAAGGGACATGTGAACGCAGGAGAGGGGATGGAGCTGCAGTCAGCATGGATGCAGGGAAGTGAGGTATAGAACAGCGCCCAGGGAAGACAACTTTTCTCTATCCCTATCCCTGCTCAGATTCTGAATTTATAGACACCCAGGCTAGCCCATCCACTTTCAGAGAATTAGCTCAGGGGAGAAGAAACTACAAGGATTTCTTATCCCCTGAAATTGCTAAATAAGACTTCACAAAGAGGTGCCCAAGGATCATGAGATGACCGAAATAAATTGAACTTAGAAGGTGGTGAAGAATTTTGCAGATGTTAGAGGTCATTTCTTCCTGGCCTGCTGAACCCTTCACAGTAAGCCCCAGGTAAGCCCCACTACACCTACCTTGTTAACGAGCAGGAGACGGCAGATACACTGCAAGTAACATGGAAGAGAATGACATAAACCAGCTTGCATGCCCTGGGAAAGTTAAGGAAAAGACTGTCCAGTAGTTTTAGTTCTGGGACAGAGAAGGGGTTTCCAACTTAAGGATTTGTGCCCCCAGGGTCACGGGTCATTTCTTTTTAATTTTTCATATTTTATTCTTGGTATTAGTAGCTTAAGAAAATAGAGTTTTCCCAATTACTGATTTATAATGTTTGTGAACAGCCCACAAAATGCTCCATTTCACAAATAGTAACATTCCCTGATCTCTTTAAGTTGCAATTTAAATCTTTATTTTAAAATAAGTGCAATAGGGACGCCTGGGTGGCTCAGTGGGTTAAGCCGCTGCCTTCGGCTGGGGTCATGATCCCAGGGTCCTGGGATCGAGTCCCACATGGGCTCCCTGCTCGGCAGGGAGCCTGCTTCTCTCTCCGCCTCTGCCTGCCTCTCTGCCTGCTTGTGTGCTCTCTCTCTCTCTCTCCTCTCTGACAAATAAATAAATAAAATATTTAAAAAAAAATAAGTGCAATAATAATTTAATAAAGTACAGCTAAATATACACAAAATATGTATATTCCGAACTACAGGTAGGTGAGGAAGTGGTTTCCATAGTGGTTCCATATTTAATTTTAATCAAATATGCATTTCCACAATGAACAAGAAGTAACAAATATGTTAACAAAACACTACTCCAAATGCTTATTCAGCTATCAGCTCTCATTCTATTCCAACTACTACTAAGAGCATGTATTTTAGATGCTTTAATCTGATCTGGGAGAATGAGTTCTCCTACGACTTGACATATAGTATGTATAAGCCCCAAAGTTTTTAAGTCCAAAATCTTTCAACACAAGAATTCATGTGAAATTTAGTTTCCCCCCAAAATCACTAATTATCTAAAGAAAAGAATAGAGCAAATTATCTTTTAAAAATTTTTTATTTTTTAAACTTCTTTTCAGTGTTCCAGAATTCATTGTTTATGCACCATACCCAGTGCTCCATGCAATACGTGCCCTCCATAATACCCACCACCAGGCTTACCCAACCCCCTACCCTTCTCCCCTCCAAAACCCTCAGTTTGTTTCTCAGAGTTCACAGTCTCTCATGGTCCATCTCCCCCTCCAATTTCCCCCAATTCCCTTCTCTTCTCCATCTCTCCATGTCCTCTGTGCAAATTATCTTTTAAGATATAAACATTCTTAAAAAGACTACATTCCAGCATCAACTTCTACTTAACAGAAACACAAACCAGTTCACTATCTTTACTTTTCAGTTTTTATTTAAATTCCAGTTAACATACAGTGTGATATTAATTTCAGGTGTACAATATAATGGTTCAACAGTTCATTATCCTTAATATTCTGCTAGGTTACTGTTGTCTAGAAACTTCAAAATACATGAAACACATGTTTAAGGTATCACAGTGTCAAAAGTGACATTTAGGTTTCACATATTAGACAATTATAGTAGAAGCTTACAATGGCACAAAAACACCTAATACAAGTACTTCTTCATCATTTAGAGTCAAAGTCAAAAGGAACTGTGTGGTTTGCAAAATAATTTAACTTTTGTGTGGTCATTGAAACCCAATAAGTAATTCAAAGCAGGCAGTTAAGATCTTAAATCTCACTCTAAAATTTAAGACATGAAAATTTTGTGTTTCTTCATCTATCAATTACATGAACCTTACTGTAAAGAATATCAGTTACTATCTATGGTTGCCCCACAAGATAATAAAGCTTCAGAAATTAGAGAAAGTGTTAAGATCCATAGTAGCCTTCATCAAATTCTTTTCCAGACTGTTTCACAGTAATCACAAGTAACCTTAGCAAACTTCCTTGGATCCTTTCAAGGAAGATGAAATCTTCAGCTTGTACTTGACCTTGTCTTTCAATTGACATTGCCTTGTGCATCATTTCAGGGATGAACTCTATGATAAGGTCTTCAAGAATATCCCCTGGCTCTGTGTGAGTATTCTGATCATCCCCCAAACAGATATATTATATATTGTAAGTGTTTAGAAGAAGTCTTTTCTGTACCTTGTCCATTTTCTTCATCAAAGGTGGGGTTTTCTTCCTCATCTTCTCAAGGTCATTTTTATTCTTCAAGTCCTTTCTTGATGTTCTGCTGAGGCTGTTCTTAGTTGGATGGCTGTGGTGCCAGGTTTGAAACAGAGCTGGATGCAGGGCCAAAGTAATTGTCTCCCCAAGTCTCCCCAAGTCATTTCTCAGAGACTGGAGCTAGTGTCATGAGAGGAGTAGGAGAAGCCCATCCTAAAATGTTATCTGTGTCATTGCCTCCCTGGTTAGATTTGGAATGGGTGGTGGGGGCAACATGACTGCTCATGACATCCTATGAGGATAGAGTGGGAATAATGACTTTGCCTCCAAGTGGGTCTGGGAGTAAACTTAGGCTCCCAGTCCCCTGTAGTCCTGGGCTTAGAAACCCATCATCTTTTGGTTGCAATGTTACTGTTACTCAACTTGATGATCTGTCCTTCCTTGAAGCCCAGATCCAACTTGGGATGAATGTCCAGTTTTTGAGATTCACTGGACATCTTAGATACTTGCTTTACCCACTTTAAGTAAATTTGTAGGAGGATATTAAAGTCAAAGACATCACCTGATCTATGAAGTAAATATCAATGAAAGCACTGTGCCCAGTGCCATCCTGGAACAGATTACACATTAGAAGCTAGAATCTGTCACTATCTCCTCAGCAATGATAGGATATTGTTTCTACTGGTGCTCAAACAAAGAGCTCCCGTGATATTTTATACTCAAGTTGATAGGCAAGCTTCCCTTTTGAAGTAATTTGGAGGTGACCAGTCTAAGTAGGCTGACCTGTAGCTGTTGTTGGAGGCACTGGGCAGAATGTGGTAGATGTTGACATCCAGCTTCATATCTGGAGATCAAAGCTTGTATTTCGACTATGCTCTCTTGGCCCTACTTTCCATGCCTACTAAGTCTCTTTTAATCTCTAGGTTCTTTCTTGCTTTCTTTTTCTTTATGATTTATTTGTTGAAGGATCTATTTCTCAGAGTCTGGATTTAAAATATATCCTCATAGTGTTAACAGGTTCCTCTGCCTTCCACATTTCCTATAAATTTTTAGATTTATAGCTGTGATTCTCAAAGTGTGGTCCACTCACCACCAGCATCAGCACCACCTGGAAATTTGTAAGATATGTTAATTCTTACACCACAAGAGGGGCTGGCCACCTCAGAGGGTCTGGCCATCAAAGTCACCATCTTGGTGAGGCTTAGCATCCCATTTTTGAAGTCATCCATTGAAGAATAAGGTCAATACAACTGGGGTAGGGAGGGATAAAATATTGGGTGAGGTAGTAGTTGGTCTCTTGATGGATTGGCATGCAAGTATTTCTAGGTTTTAATCAATGAATAATTAAAAATTTTTGCATCATGTCAGAACAAACAGAATGGTAGACTTATGGTTAAAAAGTTAACTTAGTTGATTTCATGTATTTTGGAAACTATATGCCTAATAAGAGTCCAAGTTCCCCTGCCTTTCTTGGAGAAGTGTAGGGACAAGTGTTCACTCTCCCTCAATGCTTAGGCTATCAAATCTTGACACTTTCTAGATGACAGAGTAGCTCAGAAATGGCAGACCCTCTCCTGCCATTTAGTTTTAGGTCACTTCTGGACTTGGCAGCCGAGGGCACTTGGTTTAGACACTCCTTAGTTGGACCCTTCACCTGCAGCAATGGCTTGTCAAGTGTCTGTAGAGAGTTGAAAGCAAGGCTTGTTTTCCCTTCTGATCTTGGTGGAAAGGGTCAGCCCATGACTGGCCATTCTAAAAGACAATCAGAACCTATGCAAACAATTGAGCAAGGACCAATGGGTGAAACTGAACTTTTGTGAACTCATGGAGAAAACATAACTTGCCTACTGAATTGTGAAATCAAGCTTTGTTTTCCAAAGTCTCAGATCTCAGTGGACAAAATCTAAGGTAAATTGAGACCCATGTTGATACTCCTTTGTTAAAAAAAAAAAAAAAAGCAAAAGATAGGCTGTATGCATTTGTCAACACTCTTAGAACTGAATGCTAAAAGAGAATGGATTTTACTGTAAATAAACTTTTAAAAGTAGATTTAAATAGAGTAAATTATATTAAAAAGATTTAAAAAAGTGATAAAACAAGTAGTTGACCACAACTTGTTAGAGTTTTCTTAACATATTTACATGATACAGGAAATTCATTTTTCAGTGGGGAAAAAAATTCTAACTATTTTATAAAGTAGGTAGTCAGGCTCCTGTTTTAAGTGAAGATATGTTGTCTGAAAAAGAAATATCCCCACTGATCCTAGGTCAGTGGGGGTCAGAGTGGAGAAGGGTACAGAGACTGGAACTTACCCATTCTGCCTTTTTTTTTTTTTTTGAGATTTTATTTATTTATTTGACAGAGATCACAAGTAGGCAGAAAGGCAGGCAGAGGGGGTGCAGGAAGCAGGCTTTCCACTGAGCAGAGAGCCTGATGTGGGGCTCAATCCCAGGACCCTGAGATCATGACCTGAGCTGAAGGCAGAGGCTTAACCCACTGAACCACCCAGGTGCCCCTCCATTCTGCTCTTGATTGACATTTGGGTTGTTTCCAAGTTTAAGCACCTACAAACCATGCTGCACAAATATCCTTGTTCATGTGGTTCTGGTACATATATGCAAAAGTGGAATTGCTTTGTTGTTTGGTATGTGTATTTTCAACCTTATCGAGTATTACCACATGTTTTTGCAGAGTGGCTGTACTGGTTTATCCCCCAGCACCAGGATGGGTCCCCTTGCCTGGATTCAAGTGCTGTCCCATAGAGAGTGGGGGGAGAGAGAGTCATGGAAAGAATGAGGAAGCTGGGCAGGGGAAGGCCTTGGGTGCCAATCCAAGGAGCTCAGACTTTATTTGACTGCCCTGGAAGGCCTCTGGTGATTTAGGGTCAAGGAACAAAATGCAAAAACAAGCTTTTAGGAGAGTGATCCTTTAACACTCTCAGTTGGTTTGTGTTTTGGGGACAGTGAGGATGGTCATGGGGTTGGCTTAAGCCAGCAGCAGGATTCAGGTTCACAGGAGAGAGATTTGTGGGGAGAAGGTACAAAGGGGGAGCTAAGCAAATGCTGTGGGGCAGAGATCTGGAGCATCCTAGCTCTACCAATGCTTGTCCTTAAATAATCCCATTAGAGTATCTCATACTGCTTGTGCGGGTGTATAGTACTATAGTCCTTCTAAAGCACACTGTGGTAGTATTTAGCAAAGATGAAGATGCACATGCCTAAAGATCCAGATGTCCCAAAAGGTACCAAAACAAAACAACAGGCAAACAAAACCACCCCAAAATAGGGGATTCCAAGAAGGAAACAATTGTCAACAATGTACCAGAGAGGTCTATCAAGAAAATACACCAGAGAGGTCTATCAAGAAAAGCCCTGAAAAGCATCCACAGACTTTGGCTATTAGGATTCTGATGATGAGCTTCACCAGAGAAATGTGTGTAACGCTGTGGGAGCAAAAATCTGAGCTCAGTGGTCTGAGGGGAGAGTGAGTGGTGACAAAAGGTAACTGAGTGTCCAACATGGCATCAGGATGGTTGGCTGAGCACAGACTCAGCATGCAGAAACATTTGTCAAATTATGTATCCTTTACCCAAAAGTTTGAAATGCTATTTTTATAGGATGTGATAAAAATAGCATTTCAAACTTTTGGGTAAAGGATACATAATTTGACAAATGGTGGTAGAGCATGGGGTGGGGAGAAATAATAAAGTTAAGTCCTTAACTTATACCATACACTAAATTCAAATCAGATGACTTTTAGAACTAGATGAAAATATAGGTATACATAAACTTGGAGATGGTTAAAGTATTTCTGAGATTGGCAACAAAACTAGAAAACTTAATGGAAAAATATGGATAAATTTTACCTCATTAAAACACAAATGTGAACTAAGCCCTTCTGTAAGGAAAAAAAAGAAGAGAAGGCCATTAAAATTGAATAACAAATGACAAACATAGAAAAATATTTACAATATATGATAAATAATTCTTACACATAAGAGAAATCATCAGTATATAAACATAAATACAAATAGCAATTCACAAAAAGTCCAGTTTTTCAATACCAGCTGAAAAAATTCAACCTTAATAAGAATCAAAAACCCCAGGCACCTGGGTGGTTCAGTGAGTTAAAGCCTCTGCCTTCGGCTCAGGTCATGATCCCAGGCTCGTGGGATGGAGCCTCGAATCGGGCTCTCTGCTTGGCAGGGAGCTTGCTTCTCCCTCTCTCTCTACCTACTTGTGATCTCTGTCTGTCAAATAAATAAATAAAATCTTTTAAAAAAAGAATAAAAAACTCTAGTTAAAGATGAACCAAACTCTTACATTTACTCCTCTCTCATCCCTAAGTTCAACTGAAACTACATTTTTTTTAAGGAAAGAAAAGGAAACTTCCAAAGCAGTGCTGGAAAACAAGTATGGTAGTACTCCCTTATCTAGATTTGTTCATAGGCCCCCAGTAAATGCCTGGAACCACAGATATACCGAACACTCTCTAAACTATGTTTTTTCCTATACATACATACCTATGTTAATTTATAAATTAGGCACCTGAAATTAACAACAATTAATAATAAGATAGAATGACTATAATGATATACTGTAATAAAAGTCATGTGAATGTGCTCTCTTTCTCTCTCTCAGAATAGCTTATTGTATTGTACTCACCCTTCTGGTGATGGTGTGAGATGATAAAATGCCCACAGGATAAGATGCAGTGAGGGGAATAATGTAGGTGCTGTGACCTACGTAGCCTTAGGCTCCTGCTGACCTGCTAATGAAGGAGGAGCACCTGCTTCTGGACCACAGTGGACTGCAGGTAACTGAAACTATGGAAAGTGAACCTGCGGGGAAGACGGGGACTGCTCTACGGTAGATTCTTTGGGACCGGACACCAAGCTCTTGTCCATTTGGCAGGAAAGTCCTCCAGCCTCACTCCACTCAAGTGGTTCAGGTGGGATGGCCACATTCCTGCAGAGCCCGCTTCCTGGTACTGGCTGAATGGCTCAGGCTCGGGCACAGTAAGGGGAAGGGATGCCTCTCACCTTGGGTTCTAGTTTATGGAACAGACACATCATTGTCGATTGGCAGACCAAATATAGCTTTACCATGGTCAAGACTTAGAAACCTTGTGGTACATTCTTGGATAGGCTCTCTCTCTCTTTTTTAAAGATTTTATTTATTTATTTGACAGACAGAGATCACAAGTAGGCAGAGAGGCAGGCAGGGTCGGGGGGAAGCAGGCTCCCTGTTGAGAAGAGAGCCTGATGTGGAACTCGATCCCAGGACCCTGAGATCATGACCTGAGCCGAAGGCAGAGGCTTTAACCCACTGAGCCACCCAGGCGCCCCTTGGATAGGATCTCTTAAGCTCTGTTTCACCCTCCTTGTGGGAGAGATGGGAAAGTCCCAAACCTTATTTCTCAGTGTCCCTTCCTGCTAGACTTCTGGACGTAAACTGAACTTGCATCACACTTGCTGAGGAACCTGCCTCCTCATACGGAGAGAAGAGGGATCACCTGAGAATTAGGTAGAGTGGGAAAGCCCTGCAGCCCTGAGACAGCAGGCATTGTGGTAGCTGGTGGCAGTGGGGGCATGTCAGTCCGTCTGCTCCAGCCTCCACCCTGCTTGGCCCTTTGCTCACACACAGCAAATGAATGACTCTTCTTCTACAGCAAGACAGAAAGGCTCTAAAAGTAAATAAGAACTCTTGGAATTATGTTTTTTGTTTTAAGCAAAAAAAAAAAAAAAAGTAAATAAGAATGTGCATTGGTTGACAGCAAAGGTGTCATTAGAGCTGGACAGAGGAACAGACAAGCTTTCAGTGAATTCCCAGGGGACACTGGAAAGCACTTTGCTGCCAGAGCAGTCCTCTCCCTACTTCCTTTATCAAGAAAGATCCTCAGCCTGCAAACCTGTTCCCTCTGTGCATCCTGTCCCTCACTAACCCAGGGTGAACCTCACCATCTATTTCCTACACGAAGTGAAAAACAAAAACAAGAATCAAAAGCTAAAATATCTGAACTAAATATCTACATGATTTAAACAAAACCTGGGTGAGTAGAAGCCAAAGGGTCTCCCTGGAATGCTTGGCAGTGATGGCCCAACATGTCTTCCCACCTGTGCCAGTCTGTGCCAATCTTCCCTCCTGTGCCAACCTGTCCCACTCTGAAGCCAATCCTTCCATTCTTGTACAAAGTCCCATTCCACATTCCTTGGGGCTTGGACACATTTGCTGATAATTATGTCTCACCCTAGAATGGCCCAGTCCTTTTCCTCCCCAAACCCACACTGTACCAGGGGAAACTGCTCCCTAGTTCCTGGGGTACACTGCATTATTCTGTCACTTAGGTCTCTTGTTTTTATGGTTCCTTCCCTCCTGTCTGCTATTCCAAGTCCCATTATACCCTTTCCCTTCACGTCCTACTGAAGGCCATTTTCTCCATGAAGTGTTTCTTTTTCTTTCTCTCTTTTACTTTCTCTCTCTCTCTTCCTTCCTTCCTTTTGAGAGTGTGAGGACATGCACATGTGACGGGGGCAGGGCAGAGGGAGAGGGAGAGAATCTTAAGCAGGCTCCATGCCCAGTGCAGAGCCGGACATGTTGCTCCATGAGGGGCCCATGCGGGGTCTCAGCAGGCTGAGTCTCATGACCCTGAAATCATGACTGGAGCAGCAATCAAGAGTTGAACGTTCAACTGATTCTGCCCCCCAGCTGCCCCTCCATGAAGGGCCTAAGCTATGGCTGGGGACTACGAAGGTATGCCGTGACCATTCGTGAAATGAGTAAGTCCTCTAAACACATATGGTTTTTCTTTTACTAAGCCTCTCCCTCCCTTTGTGCTGTTTTATGGGGCCTTGCACTCTTCTGCTTGTGTATTCATCTAATCCCTGATTTGGTGGAAATGCCCTGAGGCTGGAGACCACGTCTTCTGGGCCAGCCTATCCGGTCTGCCCCAGACAAGGTGTTTCCTAAGTTGAAGTGCTTTCAGAGCTAAAAGTGGGAAAGTGTCAGGCAAACCAAGGTGAGTCTGTCATCCTAGTCCTGCTAGTCTTTGAGTCCATGGATTATGGAAAGAAAGTAGGATGTAGGGTTAAAGTATGGCTCACCCATGGTGTCCAAAACACACCTTCCTACAAGTCTGCTGCATGTGTGGCTTTTCCACTGGGGGATGCCCCAGGGAGCTAGGAACACAGTGAGGACTTTATACAGAACATAAGTTTCTTATCTGAAAGAAAAGGTAAACCCTGAAATATGGGTCTGAAGACACTCAGTAGATCTACAATAGGGCCTGTGTAAGAAAAGGGATGGAGTTCATTTTTTCAAGGAGCTCCCATCCCCTGTTCTTCCTCCTACATGTATGTGTCCATGGGCTAGTATTACACTCTCAAGTCTCAGTTTCCATATGTGCAAGGTTTCATCTGGGGATGAAAATCCTTGCCTGGCAGGACTGTTAAATAAGAGAAGCATTGTGTATCACTGAGCCCAGTACTTGGTGTCCAGAGGCCATCAGAGATTTCAGCATGTTCCTCTTCCTCATCCTGCCTACTCTGTGTGCCCGCAACCCAAACCATGTGCCCATCCCCCAACATCGTGCCCACCCCAACACCATGCCCACCCCCAACACTGTGCTCATACCGCAACTCTGCATACCCATAACCCAACCCTGTGCTCACACACCCCAACACTGTGTGCACACACCCAGCACTGTGTGCTCACACCCCAACCATGTTTGCCCATGCCCAACACTGTATATCTGCTCCCCAACATTATGTGCCTGCACCCCCTACAGTGTGCCCACACCCCCCACACTGGGTGCTCACCCCCAACACTCTGTGTCTGTCCCCCAACACTCTACCCACACCTCCAGCACTGTGTCCACCCCCCAGCACTGTGTGCCCCTCCCCCACTAGCACTTCTTTTCCCCTCGCTGTCTCTGCCTTCTCCCTGAGCTCTCCCCACTGATCGGTCAATCTTTCCTACTTACAAAGCAGTTAAAATGAGGTTAAAATTCAGCACAAGACTTAGAACAATCACAAAGTAAATAATCACAAAGTATGCAAGGCTTTTCTTGTAGGGTTTGATTTGTTCAAATGCCTTTTTCATTTCTCTTGCCCATTTCCTTCTCCCAAGAGTCAGGAATTGGGGGTTGCAGAGCTGGAGGGGCTGTGAGATGTGGAATGTGCCCCTTAATCTCAGGCCTCTGAGGAAAAGAGGCAAAGAGGACATCTTTCCTGAAGATTGTCTCTTAAAGGAGCTGATTCTCTCTGGGGAAACGGCTCAGTTGGCCCCATTGTGCTTGGGCAAGCTAAACCCACAAGTAATAACCCTCCCTAGGACATGCTGATTAGATAAAACAGTAAGAATTGAGGAAGACAAAGACATTAGATTAAAAAACTTAAATCAAATGTTACTTTTATGATGTCTGTGAATAGACAAAGACTTTTTGGTTCTAAAATAGTTGGTTGGTGAGGTAATAGAGGAGGGTCTATGTTAATAGCAGAGGTAGAAAAAAAGGAGAGGTGGGTGGGTTCCAAAGGCAAGGCCCACCCTAAAGGATTGGATTCAAGGGTGGCAGCATCAGCGGAACAACCAGCTACTGTACTACTGCATGCGGGTGAGTAGAGTGGATTTTAAATATATGGAGTTAACAGCTTGGTTGTAGGTTCAGGTTTGGGGATGTGAATGGTATAGGCAGGTGTCTCCAGCCCACAGAGGGTCAGGTGAGAATTTTGTTGCTTTTTGCTAAGGGAGGGTGCAGGATTTAGAGAGCAAAGATAAGGAACAGTCTCTTGTTTAATTTTTACCTATTTCAACATAGTGAAGGACAAGATAATGACCAGGTTGTCCTGTGGTGGTGTTGCTATTCTGTGTTCCCCTACCCCTACATTTGGAGAGGGGAGCATCTAGGGTCACATGCATCTGTGCAATGTCAAATATGCACTGAGGGGCTGAGATCCAGATCTAGTTGTATTCTCTGCATGTCGGTCTAACTGCCCTTCTTAATCCATGTTCTTCAGCCATGGAAGTCACGGGGCTTGGTCCTGTGCTTCCTTCTAGCTTCTTTCAATTCAATAAGGGTTATTTCCAGCATCTTCTTGGCTTCCATGACTCAGGGAAACATGAGACTTACATAAAAATCCCTACTTCACCTAAGCTTTCCCACCCGAAGGAGGTGACCTTTACCAAGGATCTGCTTCTTGGGCTCTGGGAATGGGAGGCAGGTTATGCATGAGAAGCAGGGGAGCTAGTCCTTATCTCTCTTCCTAGATATAACACACTGTAGTTCTTGCATCAGGACTTCTGGGGATCAGTTGTCTGTCCAAGAGAGGGTGACCCAGCCCTTGATGAAATTCTAACTTAGAAATCCAGAGCCCTTAGCTCTGTGAGCTTCTGTCCCTAAGAAAGAGTTTTTTATTTTCCTGAGATTTGAGACTGAGCTGTGAGCTCACGAGCTGAAGCATCTTCTCAGGAGTATCCTAAAACCCCACCAACTATGCTCTTTCTCCCCCTCGCCCCCCTCCCCCCGGCTTATTTTGGGTTGCCCAGTCTGAGGAGAGCCATCTTTCCCCACCCGTTGAAGTTGCTCAGTGAGTGGCTTGTCGCTTGACTGAATGCCTTCCCACTCTCCCTTCGGTTAAGTTCATCTTCTCAGAGAGGCAGTAATCAATACTCAGAGTTATTGATGGAGATGCTCAAATAGCTTCTCTTTTACCTCCCTGCTCTGTGACCATTGATGGAGGCCAGGCCAACAAAGGAGATACTTCAGCAGGAGTGATGCTGTCACATAAAATAGAAGGCAGTGTGTGTTCTCTGATGTTACCATCCACAAACCAGAACCAACTTGTCTTGGGTTTCCCTTTCATACCCTTCATCTGGAGAAAACTTTGCTTCTCGAGCTACTCAAGATCTATTTCCCTGTCTAAAGAGTTGGGCTCTGTGGTTCTTCAGCTAATTTATTCTCCCATAAGTACATAATTTGCATTATTTTATATAATCTTGAAGGCAGGAGCCCTATAAGATTCCTTATGCAAAAATGGATTCAGCTTGGTTTGAAGCCTAATGGGGCACTACAGCATTCATGCCTGCTCTCACAGGGCATGAGCTGGATCTGACTGCACCCTCCTCTTGTGTCTTAGCCTGCTTCCCCTTAATTCAGAACAGGAGCGGCTCTAACAGAGAAACAGAACATGATCATCCACGCCTACTTCATTTCTACGCCTTTTACCCCAAACCTGGGCACACTGCAACATCATTTTATATCAGAATTCGTTGAACACAGGCTCTTTTTATTTTTTTTAAGATTTATTTATTTGAGAGATAGAGAGCAAGCTCATGAGCAGGGGGAGGAGCAGAGGGAGAGGGGAAGCAGATTCACCACTGAGGGGGAGCCCAACACAGGGCTTGATTGCAGACCCTGAGATCATGACCTGAGCCAAAACTAAGAGTCAGATGCTTAACCAACCAAACCACCTAGCGTCCCACCCTCCATCACCCTTTATAAAGTGTATTTCATGAACTCAGTGATCTGGCTAAGGAGTTTTCTGGGATGAGTTTCCAAAGTACGGCCTTGTTGCTTCTAGCTGCCTAGCCAATTTTTAAAAAAATATTTTATTTATTTATTTTAGAGAGAGAGAGAGAGAGAAAGCGCAAGCTCAGGTAGACAGAGGCAGAGGGAGAAGCACGCTCCCTGCCAAGCAAGGAGCCCGATGTGGGACTCGATCCCAGGATGCTGGGATCATGACCTGAGCCGAAGGCAGCTGCTTAACCAACTGAGCCACCCAGGCGTCCCTGCCTAGCCAATTTTTACCCTGGTACACTAGTCATGTTGCCAGTGACCCTGTACCCATGCACTGAATCATATAACTCTGTGGCTTACTGTGTACATGCAAGGCACTTTGCTGGGCTGTGGTGGCAATATGCAGATCAATAGCCCACAGGCCCTGCCCTCAGAAAACTTACAGTCTAGCGGGAGGTGCAAGATACATGCACACTGAGTAACAGTTGAAGGTAGTGTAAGTGTTCCATTAAACAGGCATGACTCATGGGGTAAAATCAGAAAGCAGCCTGAGTTTTACTCTGATTGCTCTTTTAGATTTATTCTGTGTGGCTGACTCTTGCTTTGCCCCTGGATAAAATTTAGACAAGTCATATGATTGTTCTGGTCACTCTTGGTCTCGGGCTCATTTTAGAAATTATAATGTTGATCCCAATGATAATCCAAACCTCAATCTCAATTTAAAATTGGGGCCTCTTCCCATCCCAACCTGGTGTTGCTGAAGAGAGGCCCATGGTGGTTGGTGGTATGGATGGAAAGTCCTGGTTTCTACTCCTCCTCACTTATTCAGTTCCCAGGGTTCTGCAAAGGTTTCAGGGTTGTTGCCTGGGAGGGAGAAGAGGTGAGAGGCATAGGAAAATTCTCTCTACAAGTGTCTGATCTCCAGCCTGACTGGGGTCCTCAGTGGGGACATGGCAATTCTTTTACACATCCCTGGTCTGACCTCTTGAAGGTCAACATTTCCACTAACCTCAAAATCAAAGACACACACTCCCACCCCTCACCACTTCTCATGGAGAAAGTCTATGTGGTCAGGTGGGAATTTCCTCTGCTTCTGCCCCTACCCACCATCTCTTACCTTCCTTTTTCTTCCCTGTCTTAGATGAAATTGCTTGCCCTCCTTCCTTAGTCCTGGTTCAGCCTTTCACGTCTGCTTTGTATCAGGAGTCTCCCAGAAGCCAGTCAGCACAGTAGGTTCACCTGGCATGGAGAACACCAGGGTTCAGAGGCTAAGAGTCCTTTTTTAGGGCTTATTTCTTGTTGTGTCTCATACATTATAGCTCCTTATAATCAATCAGACTCTACCTCTAACATAACTCCAGTCAAAGTAAAAAAAAAAACCCACTATTTAAAAGAAGTGTTTAAAATTATATATTATCTTATTTAATATTAAATTAAAATTATTTACTTTTTTTGGTAAAATATACATAACAAAATTTACCATTTTAACTATTTTTGAGGGTATAAGTTTAATAGCATTAAGTACATTCACATTACTGTACAACCATCACCACCATCTATATCCAGAACTTTTTCATCTTCCCCAACTGAAACTCCATACCCATTAAACAGTGATTCCCCATTACCCCTTCTCCCAGCCTCAGATCCACTATTCTGCCTTCTGTCTCTATGAATTTGGCTATTCTAGGTACTTCATATAAGTGGAATCATACAGCATTTGTCTTTTTGGGTTGGGCTTATTTCACAATGTCCTCAAGGTTCATGCATGTTGTAGCATGTGTTAGAATTTCCTTCCTTTCATTTAGAAAAAAATTTTAAGATTTTATTTTTATGTAATCTCTCCACCCGTGTGGGGCTCATGCTTACAACCCCAAGCTCAAGAGACACATGCTCTACCAGCTGAGCCAGACAGGTACCCCTCTTCCCTTCTAAAGGCTGAGTAATATTGAATTGCATGGATATGCCACATTTTGTTTAACCTTTCATCTATAGATGAACATTTGGATTGTTTCCACCTTTTGCCTATTGTGAGTAATGAACATTGGTGTACAGTACCAGTACCTGTTTGAGCTCCTGCTTTTTAACCCTTTGGGATATATATATCCAGAAGTAGAATTTGTTTTTGAATAGCAAATACATCCGTATGTATTATAATATAATAGGGACACAATATAAAAGGGACAAGAGGTTATACCAGTGGCCCCTGGGCACTTGACTCCTGGTTCTGCTCCCAGGAATCTGCAGTGAAACCAGGTTCTTGTGACTTCTTCCCTGGAGAGACTATGCCCCTATAGGTGTACCTGCTGCTTCCCCCACCAACAAATGGTGCAAACCATAAGCACTGTTCTACATTTTGCTTTATCCCCCCGACTTAATATTTCTAAAGAACAATGTTTTTCCAGTGTACAGACAAAGCTTCTTTTTCATATTCCCTTGTTTATTTTTTTAAAATTTTTATTTAAACATATAATGTAACCCCACCACCCTCTCCCAACACCCCTCCCCCCCAACCCCCTCAATTTGTTTTATGACATTAAGAGTCTCTTTTGGTTCAGACAAAGCTTTTTTTTAATCAGTCCCCGATAGATGGACATTCAGGTTGTTTCCAGTGCTTTGCTGCCACAAACAATGCTGTAATAATAACATCCAGAATTTACTGAGCATTTATTATGTGTCATCTTCAAATCCTTGACAGTTCTTTCCATGTATTGCATCATTTAATTTCCATGAAAATCCTCTGACATAAAATTGCAGGGAGGTGGGTAACTGCCCCAAACCATACATACATCTTTACCCACAGGTGGGAGTATATGCCTAAGATAAATTTCTAGACAAAAAGTCACTGCCACCCTAAGGTATGTGCATTTTTTTAAAAGATTTTATTTATTTATTTGACAGAGAGAGAGAGATCACAAATAGGCAGAGAGCTAGGCAGAGAGGGGGGGGGGGAAGCAGGCTCCCTGCTGAGCAGAGAGCCTGATGCAGGCTTGATCCCAGGACCCTGAGATCATGACCTGAGCCTAAGCAGAGGCTTAACCCACTG
This sequence comes from Taxidea taxus jeffersonii, assembly GCA_003697995.1. Lineage (NCBI taxonomy): Eukaryota > Metazoa > Chordata > Mammalia > Carnivora > Mustelidae > Taxidea > Taxidea taxus. The sequence goes on from ML102942.1 coordinate 26,125, forward strand.
AGCCACCCAGGTGCCCCAGGTATGTGCATTTTATTTTTTTTATTTTTTTTTAATTTTTTTTTTAAGATTTTATTTATTTATTAGTTAGAGAGAGAGAGAGCACAGGCAGACAGAGAGGCAGGCAGAGGCAGAGGGAGAAGCAGGCTCCCTGCCGAGCAAGGAGCCCGATGTGGGACTCGATCCCAGGACGCTGGGATCACAACCTGAGCCGAAGGCAGCCACTTAACCAACTGAGCCACCCAGGCGTCCCGGTATGTGCATTTTAAAGTTTTATAAATATTGCCAAAGTGGCCCCATCAACCCTGAATTTGCATATGCCCAAATGCTGGGTTACCAGCCATGGTGTGGAAGAGGGCCCATTTCCTTCTCCTGTTGCTGTTGTGAAACCTTTTGATATTTGGTGATTTGAAAGTTAAAAAGTGACATTTCACCGTGGCTCTAATTTGCTGCTGCTGCTGCTACTTCTTTCCTTAAGATTTCATTTACTTATTTGATGGGGAGAGAGAGAGAGCAGGCATGAGTGGGGGATGGGTAGGGAGATAAGCATACTCCCACTGAGCAGGGACCATGACTCAGATTCTAGGACCCTGAAATTAGGACGTGAGCCAAAGGCAGATGCTTAACCGCTTAACCGATTGAGCCAGCCAGGCCTCCAACCCTATTTTTTTTTTAAATGAGGTTGAACATCTTTTCAAATGTATAAAGGCCACTTGTTTTCCTGATGGCATTTTAAAAACCTGACAAAATGGTTCCACAGTTTATCTAGAGAATATGGGCAAGGTAGCCTCCATTCCTTAAAATTTCCATTTTGTATCTGTATTTTTCTGAATAGGTAATACAGTCACAAGATTCAAAATGTAATAGGAATAAAAGGGTATAGAGTAGACATCCCCCCTTTCCAAGTGTCTCTTTAGCTGCCTAGACCCTAACCCCAAACACAATTTGGGTTCCATTTCTTGCCTGCTCCCATGAGCATAACCTGGGCCATGCTAATATTAAAACACCCTGAGCTGTTTCATGTGTGAAAGATTAAGTTCAAACCTCCCTCTCGAACCCCACCAGTGTCCTCTTAACTCCACACAGCACCTGACCTTCAACCTTACCCAGACCCCTCTCATGAGGCAGTGCCCGCCCCTTCCTTTTCCATCCAGGTGAGATTCTCAGCCCCTCCGGAGGCTACACTTCATTGCTCCAGTGGCCTCCAGCTGCCCCGCCTGGAAATTCTTACTTTCTGTTTCATGGCTAAGAGTTGCTCACCCACAGGATTGCTTGAATTTTAAAATCTTAACAGAGTAACCACATAACTTATTGCCCAAACTGGAAGGCTTTTGAGAATGAAAGGGGGCAGTACTAACAATGAAGCCAAGACAAGTGGGCAGATGGTGACTGTCCAAGGCAAACTGAGATGCAAGTTCAACCCCAGTCTTAAGGACAATCACATTTAATTTCAGGGCAGAGATGAATGTGCTGAGTCCAATAAATAAATACATTGCTGCCTTTGTCCACTGCCCAAGCTTCTCCTCTAAATGGAAATTTTTTTAATAGCACATTTCTCCAACGCTATTTTCTTTAAAAATCTATCCTTTGGAATCCAGTTTCAGCCTCTAAACTGAAGTGTATAAGAAGCATTTGTTTATTTTCTAACAATCTCCATCTGTATTTTGAGCCCCCATTTAAAAAAGGTGTTGTCTTTTTAAATCCCTGTCAGTTCCAGTTTCCATTTGGGGGGTCAGAGTGGGGTGGGGTGCTGGACTGTTAGGGACCTACAAAGGCCCTTACCCTTGACATTATCTGTCCTTGTCTCATCCATTATTGTTTGTTGGTACCTATAGGTCTCTGTGGAGCACTGAGTCTCCCTCCATGTCTTTGTGCCACCTCGCAGGAGAGGGAGGGGACAGCCTTGATCATCATAACCATCTTCTCCCATACTTCAGTCTAGGTTTGCTCAGGAGTCTTTTCAATTGCATTGAGGGAAGAGGCTCCTTTTATCTCTTTTTTCTGCTTTCGTATGCCTTCCCTGAGGCAAAGCATGGAATGGTCTGGCTGTTTAAATGGGAGGCAGGAAAGGAAGTAAAGAAAATACCAGGCTGTTATTCATTCATTCATTCATCAATAGCAGACACTGGTTAATCATTCAGAATATTATTTTGCAAGGCATATATGAATGCCTTATGTAAGATGTGCTTCCTGTTTTAACTATTATGATATAATTTTCTGTATCTTTTAGGAAAGCCTCCCTAACCCTATCCCCCAGGTTAGTTCAGCCATTTACCAGCTGTGTGAACTTGGGCAAGTTATTTTATCCCCTCACAGCTTTAATTTCCTTATCTATAAATGCAGATAACAGTAGTTCATATTAATTAAGTGCTTGGCACTTACCAGGCACTATTCCAAATTATCTCATTGATTCCTAAGCGGAAACTCATGAGATACATACTATTATTCCCATTTTACAGATAAGGAAACCAAGTCTCAGGGTTATAAGTATCCTGCCCAAAGACATGTGACCTCCTGCTCTTAACCACTGCTTTTAGAAAGCTCTTTGCCCAGATCCTAGCACATAGTAAAAAGCTCTGTAAACTCTAAGCTAATATCTTAACTATGACTATTTGTCATATTTAAAATGTATATACATTTATAAATATTTAACATATATCTCTATTCAATTTTCCCATTCAGGAATATGTTACCTTATTTTATGCTTCTTAGCAAAATTTTTTCTTACATTCTCATATAAAATATGCATTTCTAGGCAAGTTTATTTATAGATGCTTGAGGAATTTTGTCACTATTGAAAATGAAATCTTTCTCCCTATTATATCTTTTCATCAGACAGTGTATATGTGTCTCCAGATTCTTGTTAATGAATCACCATCTAGAAGCCCCCAGAGGAGTGGCTTTCCCTCTCATTTTAGCCTGACAGCATGAAGATCACTTGACTCATATGGTGAAACACAGTCCAATAGGGAATGAGAGGGGTAGGGTGAGGAATGGCTTTCCAGGGTGGCTCAGGTTGGCTGACAGATCACTGTCCTCAGGCTCAGGAAGTACAGCCTGGGGGAAGGGAGAAGTGGGTTTGCTCCAGGACCCTCCTGGAGCCCAAGGGATGGATTTCCAAGTACCTCTTCCTCTGTGGCCTCAGTGATTCCTAATTGAACTTGTCAAATGATGGCTCTAGTGGCAGCTTTGTCAAGGGCCAAGCTTGCCACCTTGGGAGTGTGGCTTGCTTAAAAAAAGGGATGGTTTGGGACGCCTGGGTGGCTCAGTTGGTTAGGCGGCTGCCCTCGGCTCAGATCATGATCCCGGCGTCCTTGGATCAGTCCTGCATCGGGCTCCTTGCTTAGCAGGGAGCCTGCTTCTCCCTCTGCCTCCGCCTGCCACTGTGTCTGCCTGTGCTCACTCTCTCTGACAAATAAATAAATAAAATCTTAAAAAAAAAAAAGGATGGCTCATTTTCCTTTGGGAAATATATCATCCATGGAGTCCTTAATATTCTCTTTTTGCCAACCTCCACCCAGGGCCTTCAGAGGGCAGCAGAGAGCAGATGCAGAGGAGAGAAAAGGTCCTGTTCCAGGCCTGCAGAGGGATTTTGGCTCCCTGGCCTCCACAGACCAGGCATGGTGTGAACTTCCTGGGAGCATAATAATGATAATATTACTAGCTGATACTAATTATTTTGCAAGCCAGACATTGACCTAAGATTTTATATACATGGATTCAGTCAGTTCTCATAATAGCCACCGAGGTAGGTATGATTAATATTTCCATTTTTCAGCTGAGGAAATTGAAGAAAAAAATAGGTGACTTGCTCAACATCCCAAAGTTTGTGGAGTGAGGATTCGAACCAACCATTTATAAGCCTCTATTATAGGTGTCAGGGATACCTCAGTGAACAAGACTTAAGTCTCTGCCAGATCATAGAAAGAGAAAGTAATGAATGAACAAACAAATGCACAATGTGGTTTTGGATACAAATGCCATATAGTCCAATAAGGCAGAGTTAAAGACTAGAGAGGGGCATTTTAGATAGGCTGGTCAGAGAGGACTTTCTTAGGTATTTGGCATCAGAGAGCTGGGTACATGAGAGACCTGAAGGTGGGGGAGGCAGTAAGTGCAAAGGTGCTGAGGTGGGAATGAGCTTGGGATGTTGGAAGAACAGCAGGACGTGCAGTGTGGTTGGTGCAGAGTGAGCCGAGGTCTGTGCTATTGCAGGTCACAGGCCACAGCAGTGCCTGGGGGCAGATGGAGCTGACAGAAGGAGAGAACCCACCCACCACATAACCCAAGCCTGGCCTCCTCAGGATTCTCAGCTTCCCTTTAAGATATCTCTCAGCTTTTCTTGCCTTCTCATACAGTCTTGACATGCCACAGTATGTTCCCTCCTCAACCCTGGATACAGTTCAAAAGCAGCTAAAGTGGAAAAGAATCTGGGGCAGCCAGACTTGTATCACCCGCCAAAGCTTGGCACAAACAATCTGAGAGCCAAAAATCACGCATACTGGCATGAGGCTCGTCAGCTTGTGGAAAACCTCTTGTGGGCAAAAGTTCTAGGTAAGCCTGCTGGGGACCCACATGAATTCTTATTCCCAGCAACACAGGGGTAGGAAGTTCATTTTTCTTTCATGGGACTTCACCCCCTATGCCCGGACCCAATGTCAGACCTGCCATCTTTTAAACCCAGGTGGGGTTCAGGTGGCATTGAACCAGAAGATGGAAGGGAATCTGTCCTTGTGAAGTAACCACCTCTGTGTGCCAGGTCTCCAAAGGAAACAGAGGCCCAGAGGTCCAAAGCTGCAAATTACTAAGAATCTTTGCCCTCCCTTCCTTCTTGTAGCATCCTGGTGATGGGGGTGGGCCCACATGGAGTATTCTTTTGGCCTAAATTAGAGGCATTTTGGTTTCTAGAACCAGAAGGGTCTGAGCAGTCGAATCCAGGATTCTTGACCTTGGCACTGTTGATAGTCTGTGGGGCTTTTTGTTCATTGTAGGATGTTAGCAGCATCTCTGGCCTCTACCCACTAGAGGCCAGTAGGACTCTTATCCCAGTGTTAACAACCAGAAATGTGTCCAGTCATTGCCAAATGTCCCCTTGGGGGGGAAACATTTTTGACTAAGAACCCACTGGGTCCAATCTTTTCCCTTGCTCCTAAGCCAATGCATGAGTCTCAGCCATTACCACTCTGGTGGTGAAGAAGGACTGAAAGCCTTCAAGCATTTGTCCCCATGCTTAATGACAGCTGGGCAAACCAGTCCCCTTAGCAGTAATGTGAGCGAGGCCATAGGTAAGGGAGAGGAGAGAAAAGGGACAGATCTTTCTTCAACACTTTTCACTCACAAGACTAAACCATGGGGAAAGCCAGGGGTAGAGCTGGTAGAACTCCAGTTACCACTGGAGTAGGTCTGTCTTTCTCCATTCTGTCTCTTAGTCATACACACACACACACACACACACACACACACACACACACACACATTTCTACCACTCTCGGTCTTGGTTCTTTTCTCTCCCCCTGAATACAGGCTTTCTCCAGAGACAAGAGAGAGCTCAGTACAGGAGGAGAATGGTAGCAGTGGGGCTGATTTAGACCAAAAGATTGGCAGGGCAGGGACAAGACAATGAAGGGAGAGTAAAGTAACTCTTCATGGGGTCCAGACCAGAATGGGGGTAGATGAAGCCATGTAGGGCTGGTGGAGTGGGGAAGAGGAAGATGTCTGGAGAGTAGAGGTCTTCATTGGGTTAAAAAGCAGGAAAGAAGAGAGGCAGAGATCAGGAAGTCGTCCACTAAAAGTCTCAACCTTCCACCCAGCTTCACAAATATTTGTCCTATTCCAGAGACATAGACTCATAGAATCACCAGGATGTTAAACCTTGAAGGAAATTTAGAGACCATTTCATCCAACCAACTCTATGCAGGCGGCTCTTTCATTAATTCATCAGCACTGGGATTTGAGGAGGATAGTTGTTTACAATCTTTCCCTCTATGCTTGGAATCAAATGAGAAATAATAAGACACAGAAGTCCCATAGGTAGAAGTCAAAATAACTTTGTGAGGTGAACATGATAACCCCTACACTACGGAAACTGTCAAAATAACTTTGTAATAGCTAAAGTTGATTGGAGAATTTGTCTCAGAATGTACAACCACAATCAGGGCTTTCTAATTTTTTCCACCAGAATTAAGCTTGTTTACCCAACACTGGAGGACTCCCTACCTGCAGGGTGAGAAACTGCCCCAAAAGTTTGCTGTGAAGAGAGGAGGAGAGGAGCCCAACTTGGATTTTCTCTGAAGCAGGCAGTTCTCAGATGGATCTGAGCCATGGCACATGGCTTTATTCTCCCAAATGTGCCAATTGCCTGAGTCACTCATCCTCCTCTAGGTGAAATTGAGTGAGGGGGTAGAGAGGTGAGTGAGTACTCTTTTTGAGACTTCAGAAAGGACAGAAGCTACTACGTTATAGGGAATGGTAAAGGGTTTAGAGGGAGAGGGATGAGTTTCCTCTAACAAGACCATTTAAGTGCCAACTCTACTTCAAGGGAACTCGAATCCAGAGAGGTGAAGTGATTACCTTCAGACTGCACAGCTCTGGGGACAGAATGAGGTTCTTCAGACTTCTAACACCATGGCTTTACCATTTCACATCTGTCATCCCAGTGGGTCAGCTTCATCCAGCATCATCAGCCTGAGCCAGGGGGCCTTCTTGCTCCTCCCCCATCACCACCTCCATCTGCCCCTCATCACCTCCATCCTCACCTCCACCACCTCCACTAATGCCTCTAGGATGTCCCTGTATGCCCAGCTACCGGATCACCACTGTTACCGTTCCCCCTGACACTTTTCCCTTGACCATTTCCACCATCATTACTACTATCCCCTTTTTGGTTAGCAGGCAGCCAGCACAGACCATTTGGGTACAGAAGTAGATGTGAACTAGAAGGCTACTCAGATGGCTCTGGTCTTGAGAAGTCTTCAGGCTCTTTGAGGTCAAATATCTCTCCAGCTTCTGGTGTCCCCTAATCCCTCCAAAAAGATCATCTCAGAGTATTTTAAGGAGACTGTGATAGAGATACAGAAACATAAGTGCACATGTTTATTTAAACTCCTTTTTTTAAAAAAACAGATTCATTTATTTAGAGAGTACGCATGAGTGAGAAGGGGGGTAGGGCGAGGGACAAGCAGACTCCACGCTGAGCACAGAGCTCCACATGGGGCTCAATTCCAGGACCCTGAGATCACTCCCTGAGCCAAAAGCAAGAGTCGGATGCTCAGCAGAGCTACCCAGGAGCCCCCACATAAACTCTTTGACCACAGGTACAATTTCTAAGCCATGACCTAATCTGACAGCTTCAGATTTAGGCACCTGCAATGTGATAAAATTCATTACTGGCATCTGAGCAGTTCTCAAAGCTCTAATGATCTAAGGGTTGAAGTTATTCAAGTGAGCTGTAATTTGGGGTGCCAGCCAGCTGGGGTCCCCCATTACACCATACCAAACCCAGGCCTCTGCAAGCTCCTGGAAGTGCTGCCACCTATCTGTAAAATGGGTGACCTTGGGGTGGGGGGTGGTGCTGGATCATCCCTAAGGTCTCTTCCCGCTCTAACATCCCTCCAAGACAGAATCCAAAAAGGACTTAGGATAGAAATCATGTAGGGAGATAAACAAGCATCTAAAAACCAAGGCTAAGTTAAAATCCAAGGAGAAATTTAGAGCAAAGTTGTCTGCCTACAATTATGGCTGGCTCTGCTCAGATCCTGCTGTACCCTGGTCTGTCAGCCGAGCAGGCATTGGTCCCTTGCCCTGCAGGAGTGTCCCTTCCCCCACCCTGGTCACATGGCTGGCCGCCACTGAGCCCCACAAGTCAATCTCCAATGCCCCAAATACAGTTCAGCCTGGAAATCACAGAGCGTCCTTCTTGCCACCTAACGGTACCAGAGCAAGTGACACTGGCCTTCCTGAGATTTGGATACTGGTTTCCAGTGCTAAGAGCGTGAAGGTAAGTTTGTAGCTTGGAGTTTCAGAGATAGTAGACAAAACTATACAGATAAAGAAAAATGTGCTTGACAGTGTGAACAGAGTATTTGAGAGTGAGCTTCGCACACACGGAGAAGGAGAATACCACAAAAGTTGAATAAATCCTCCAAATGAGCATTGGATATTTGCCTTTTCTTTTTTGGGGGGGGGAGGGAAGGGCTGTGGTTTATTTATTTTTTTTTAAAAGATTTTATTTATTTCAGAGAGAGAGAGAGTGAGAGAGAGCATGAGAGGGGAGAAGGTCAGAGGGAGAAGCAGACTCCCCGTGGAGCTGGGAGCCCGATGTGGGACTCGATCCCGGGACTCTGGGATCATGACCTGAGCTGAAGGCAGTTGCTCAACCAACTGAGCCACGCAGGCACCCGATATTTGCCTTTTCTTTAAAAAAAAATTATCCCGTATCAGTCACCCTGTTGTCTTGAGTTCACTGGTTTGGGGCATAGAACCTCACACCAAATTAACTGAAATGATATGAAATGCACTTTCTCTGACACCCTGGCAAGTTAGTTCATTTTTCTTCTCATCTGATGGAACTGAGAATCTTTTTCTTCTAGGCAATGCACATTTCTGTTGCCTTTGCCAGATTTACAAGACTGGCTGAAATTTTTATGGGAAGTAAGCAAGAACGCTGAGACTTGCTTCTTCCCCAGAAAACTATGGAAAAATAGATTATATCTGTTGATGTAACATCTCAGGATAGAAACTAAATAATGGCTAGCCTCCTTTCATTACACATTTCTGTTGTTAGGTTTGGATACTGCACCTGGTTTTGTAACTGGTGGTTTGCTAGGGGATATTTTGTTTGCTTGTTTTCTCTTCCTCTTCTGGGGCACGCATGGATGAGGTCTGCAGGGCGCAGAGGCAGTGAATAAGCTATCGGTTGGGAAGGTGGCCTTTCTCTAATTTCTAAGCTTAGTCTTTAAAGCCCAGCATGACCGCACATCATTTTTGTCAATTCAGCTCACAAAATCATCCCAGGTGAGCTCTCCAGGAGGTCTTTTTTTGAAATACTTTGAGCTGTCTGCGGAGTTCATTGGATACTACGTTGGGCTGGTCCTGTTTTTAAGTATAACGTCAAATGGCTTAAAAGATGGGATGGGAGGGAAAGCTCCTACACGGCTGACTGATGCTTGTGGCACAACCATTTTTCTACTTAGTTTTCCCCCCAGACATGTGGATGTCTAATCTTAAGGATTTATTGCCGTATTTTGCCCTTCTTCCCTAATAATCTATTTTGTTCTATTTGTTTTCAATGTCTAGAGCAAATATCTGGAACAAAGTGGATTTGTTGGACTGAACTGATGTGCCTCTGTGGCCAGGGGCTTGGGGATGGGGCAGTGTTAAATGGCCCATGATTCAATCACCAGGGTTTTGATAGTCAAAATGCATTGTATGCCCATCAGGTTGGCTGTATCACCACCTCTTTGCTGCAGCAGACATGAAGGCTGCTTGGGCAGGGACCCTGTGTGTCTGTTCCCTGATGTGGCACTCTGGTGCTTAGCCTCATGGTGTTAGTGCATTGATTCTGTCAGTAGGGTTTGTGCTCTCAGGGATCCACAGTGGGAGTCCAGGCTGGTGGCAGGGGCAGTAAAGTGGAATGGGTCCCTGGTGACTCAGGACAGAAAAGAATTTGGTCTCACTGTAAAGCCATACTCACCCCCAGGGTCTAAAGATGAATGGGAGAATAATGAGGAGTGAGTGCAACAGTGGAAGGCCTGGTGTAGGAAAAACTGCTGTTACAAGTTCTTTCCTTTGCTATATGCCAGGGGCTGGTGTGTTGCTAATAAATTTCTCTGGCAACATACTGTAGTGGACGGTTGTACTGGTTAATATTCTTGGGACTCACCTGAAGCTAGCTGAAGAGAAAAGTCGAGTTTATTATAATGCCATCAGGAGGTCTTGGAGTTGAGAATTCAGCTAGACCTCAGGTAGGGCCTAGAACTCAGAAGTCGATGGCTTCTACCAGAGCTCTCTGTCTCTTAGGTCTTCACTTTCTTTCCTCTTCCAACCCCCTACCTCCCTTCATTTTCTCCCTTTCTCTTTCTCTGCCTGCCTTTCCTCCTGGGGTTGGAGAATCAGAGAGAATCCAACTTCAATCTTAGCTCTGCCTGTGACACAGGGTAACTTTCTTAATTCTTTGACTCTCCATTTCCTCATCTGTAAAATGGGGGTGAAAATTACACACCTCACTGAATTTTAATCAGGAGTAAATGAGAGTATGAAAGCAAGATATCTGACATTCAATTAATATACGTTATACAAAATGGTGGAAATAGAAATTCTGTTTCAAGAGGTAGATCACTTTTGTAAATTTTTGCAATGAGTTGTGCAGCTGCTGATTAGAATAGTTAATCCAAACACTTTGCAAATGGTTAGCACTCTGCTTGAGTCGTTTCAAATGAATGGTTTCCATTGAAGATGTTCTGGGGCAGCCTGGGTTCTTCTACTTCTGCATCCTCCTGGAAGGGACCTTCTCTCAAGTTGTGAGGAGGTAGGACCTGCAGAAGAGGTGAGGAAGGAATGGTCTGAACTAGTGCAGAACTGGGAGGTATGCATCCCGAATATGAACTACATTACATCTCCGTGCTTCTATAGATCTGTAAAATTTTCATCTGTTTGTCATTTCTGCATTCACTTTGGTTTCCAATCTGAAAATCCATAGTACTTCAGATATGAAAGAATACATTTTTATTATTTATTATTTTTTATTATTATTATTTTTTAATTTATTTATTTGACAAAGATCATAAGCAGGCAGGGAGGCAGGCAGAGAGAGAGGAAGGGAAGCAGGCTCCCTGCAGAGCAGAGAGCCCAATGCGGGGCTCCATCCCAGGACTCTGGGATTATGACCTGAGCCGAAAGCAGCGGCTTTAACCCACTGAGCCACCCAGGTGCCCCTATTTTTTTTTTTTTTTAAGATTTTATTTATTTATTTGTTAGAGAGAGAGAGAGCGTGAGCACAGGCAGTCAGAATGGTAGGCAGAGGCAGAGGGAGAAGCAGGCTCCCCGCCGAGCAAGGAGCCCGATGTGGGACTCCATCCCAGGACGCCGGGATCCTGACCTGAGCCACCCAGGCTCCCAAAGAATACGTTTTTAAAACATGCTGGAAAATTCCATTTCATTTCTATTAGTCAGGCCAGTTCAGAATTAACTGACTCAGGGAGTTACAGTGTTACCAGTACTCTGCTTTTCTACTTTTCTTGGATATTTCCCTCCCTGTGGCAAGCAACATGGTAGCACCCAAGCTTACTGGCTTCCCTTGGAACCAATCTCTGTGATGGGGGAATGGGGAATGTTTGATTGGCTAGTCTGAACCACATGGCCTTTCCTATTTGTGGTTGGGGAGAGATGGGGTGAGCCCCATCTAAAAGATTTGGAGGTGGTTCCATATTGGAAAAGACGATCTGTTATTCAGCTTGTCTTTACTCATGCTGTGGGGGTTGAGGAAGATACCGACTCTCAGAAAATCACCAATCAGTTGGAGCTACCAGTGTGTCATCGCTAAGCTTACCAGTTTACAGTGCCCAGTTTGAAAGCAAAGATGTGCTCTTGTTACGCATGTGAAGCTCATGTGAACTAAGCTCCATGTATGATGATTCAGTTTAATAGAAAATATAAATAGGAGTTATTTCCTTAAAACAGCGGTTCTCAATGTGTGGTTCCTGGATCAGCAGCTTCAGCATCAAGTGGAAACTTGTAGAGAACACAAACTTTCAGTCTACAGCTCAGATCCACAGAATCAGTAACTCTCGAGCGGAGCTCAGAAATCCAGGTTTTAACCCGCCCACCAGAAGACTCTGACACATGCTTACCTTTGAGAACTCCTGCAAATCACTTCTTGAAGGTTCTTTGTTTTGTAGTTCTCCTGAATATTTATTTATTTATTTATTTATTTATTATTTATCTGTCAGAGAAAGGGAGAGAGATATCTCAAGTTGGCAGAGAGGCAGGCAGAGAGAGAGGAAGCAGGCTCCCCACTGAGCAGAGAGCCTGATGCGGGGCTCAATCCCAGGACCCTGAGATCATGACCTGAGCTGAAGGCAGAGGCTTAAACCACTGAGCCACCCAGGCACCCCTCTCCTGAATATTTAAACATGATACACTTTGAATAAACGGATTTAACCCTGGATTATAAGGGGGATAAAATTATCCATGAAGTGGGAGTATACATGTCATATTAAATTATTTGCCTTAAAATGTTTAAAATAAATAATATATAACCATAATTAAAAATAAAGTAACACGTATAAGAGCTTATAACAAAAAAAAAACAACAAAACTCCATTCTAGCTTTCTAAATACTCCACTGTTCCATCTCCCAAAGATGGTCACCTGGAATTCTTTTAGCTTTTTCTGTTGGGTACCTACACCCCTCTAATAGTATATACATATTATTTATATATATGTATCTCCTGCTATTTATCAGAGTTGGATATTAACCACCTACAGGTAAATAATTATCTTATACCACACCCATCTCTTCTCCCTTCTCCCAATGTAGATATATCATCATTTTTAGTTAATTCAAAAATCAATGTTTATACTCTTATGACTGTGTACCATAACCACATTTTATTTCTTAGAATATTAATTTTCCCTGGTATTTCTAATTGCCTTCCTTTGCATTTTCTATCTTTGTCTCTGTCTTAAATTGTTCCAAATTCTCAAGAAGTGTATCAGATCTCTGGCATTTCATCTTTTCCTTGGGTGGCTCCTTCTGAAATGTCATTTTTAGCTCTTCTGAGGAGGGACTAGGGCTGTGGCACAGCTGCCATCTAGGGACCTCCCTTCATTTTTCTTAAGCTTGGAGCCCTCTCTTGGATCCCATTGTCTTCTCCTTCTTGATTCATTGTGGTAACATACCTAAATAACTTCATAAGAAGTTACAAGAGAGAAGTAAAATGATTTCTTGCATATCTGAAGATGTCTTCTACCCTCTCTTGCCTGGTAGCTTGCCTGAGTAGAGAATTCCAGGTTAGAAATCATTCTCCCTCAGAATTTTGGATGCATTGCTCTGTTGTCTTCTGTTATCCAAGTTGCTGATGAGAAATCAGATAGTCTTTTATTCATTTGTAGGTGAGCTGTTTCTGTTTCTTTCAGTCTAGAAGTTTTTAGGATTTCCTTTTTTCTTGACATTTATTTAGTGTTCTAAAATTTCACAATGACATATCAAAGTGTGAGGATTTTCCCCACCAGTCATTCTTTGTGCAGGGTAGTCACTTGGCCATTTTGAGACTGTTACATCATAGTGGTGGGGAGTTCTCTTATTTCTTTAAAAAAAAAAACTCATTTAAAAATTTTTAATAATAAAATATTTCAAACTTGTATATCGCTGTCCTGAATTAACAGATGTTAACATTTTATCATATTTGCTTCATTTCCATCTATATCTATCCAAAATATCAAAGATACAGCTAACACATCAAGATTAAACCTTACCTTTCCTCAGAAGTAACCTGGAGTTAGTGTGTCTCATTCCTCTGGGCAATTTTCTGCTATTGCTTATAAATGTAGCAATAAACAGTAAAATTTAAGACAATGTTTTGAAGTTTTATATAAATAATGTCATTTTGTTTCTGTATCTTTATAACTTGCTTTTTTTACTTCTTTTTTTTTTAAGATTTTATGTATTTATTTGACAGAGAGACAGGGAGAGAGGGAACGAACACAAGCAGGGGGGTGGGAGAAGGAGACGCGGGGCTCAATCCCAGGACCCTGGGATCCTGACCTGAGCCGAAGGCAGATGCGTAACTGACTGAGCTACCCAGGTGCCCCTGCTTTTTTCTATTTCTTATGTTTTTTAGGTTTATACATGTTAATATGCAGAAATCTAGTTCATTCATTTCAGCTCCCCATAGTATTCCATTATGTATCAGTTAGGAAGGTCTTTATTTTTATATAATCTTTATTTTATTTATAGGTCTTTATTTTTTTTAAAGATTTATTTATTTATTTGACAGACAGAGATCACAAGTAGGCAGAGAGGCAGGCGGGGGGGGGGGGAAGCAGGCTCCCTGCTGAGCAGAGAGCCCCATATGGGGCTCGATCCCAGGACCCTGGGATCATGACCTGAGGGGAAGGCAGAGGTTTTAATCCACTGAGCCACCCAGGCGCCCCAGGTCTTTATTTTATTATTATTATTATTATTATTATTTTTAAGTAGGCTTCACACCCTGTATAGAGCCCAAGATTAAGATCTGAGGTGAGATCAAGAGTTGGATGTTTAACTGACTGAGCCACCCAGGCATCTCTGGAAAGGTCTTTAGCTAAAAGCAACATAAAACTTAGCTAGCAATTTAAATATACAAAGATTTCTTTTCATGTAATAGGAAGCCCAGAGATAAGCAGTCTGGAGCTCATTGACATTATCAGGAACCAAGATTTGTTCTAGCCTTCTGCTTTGTCCTCAGCCTAAGCCTTAGCTCTTCATACCTGTCACCTTATTGTTGTAAGAGGGCTGCGTCATGTAGAAGTCTCATGTCCAAGGTCTGTGCAGGAAAGTAGGGAGGGTAATTGGCCAAATGTGCATTCCAGAAGGGTCTGTCACTTTTTATTAGGGAAATAAAAGCTTTCATGGAAGTCCTACCCAATGGACTTCCACTTAAATCTCACTGGCTTGATGGGGTACATGACTACTTCTAAGATCAGTTACTGGTCAAAGGCCATATGATTACCATGAATAATTTAGACAGATATAATTCATGCCTGGAGTTGGGTAAAGTGTCTACAGCAATGAAGGGCCATGTGTCTCTACCTGAACAGAACAGGCTAGACAAGGAGGGAATTGGTGTTGGAAAGTGTAGCAAACACTGTTACATGACGACTCAGTGCCCATTCCCCCTGTTTTCTTTACTAACAGAACCTAATCTTTTTTTTCTAATGTGTTTTTTTGGGGGGGG